>JAODVM010382190.1:0-10766 GCA_025400095.1 Phenganax marumi
GACACTCGCGCATGCGCAGTAAAAAAGTGAGGACAAGGTTTTCCGCGAGTCGGACATCTTTGTATATCTAATCTTTGACATTACTATTACAGGTAGCGTTCCATGTATTTTTAGTTCAATGGTCTCTCGAGATCGGCACGCGCGTGGCTGATTGTACCTACCACGTGATTACGTTGTGTCACATCTTTAGAATATCAACGGAGTTTTTAAACAAGCTGCCGATGTTCGACAGCGGAGATTGTTTAAACGTTTTTACTAATGTGAACAGTTATAAAAAGAACAGTAAATAACTACTCAAGCAAGTTGTAGAACTGCAAATCGACGTACAGAAAAGTACAGTTTAATCCAGAAATAGCCAAGCAAGCAAATCGAGTAAACATTGTGTATTTTGCAAACTCTGCTCGAAACAAAATCTTCATCATGAGATACAAAAAAGTTCATCACGTGGTACCTAAAATGTGCATCACGTGGTGCATAATATGAATTCTACGCGTGCAAATCTCGTGAGACCAATTTACCACACTAGTACCATGTTGGCTATGTTTTACTGTTCCATCACATTGGACAATGTTGCATCGATGTTGGATCGAGTTTGATTTCATTCAAATTTTTCGCCCAATACCGGTTCAACGTTATTGGATAAACAACGTTGTGTTTTTGTTGCCAGTTTTTGAAACAGCCCTTAATGTAGTAATGCATTTGTCTCTTTAGCAAGTAAACAAGAGGCCACTGCATATATGCAATACCAGTTGAATAATCATGGATACAACAGAAAAAATCAAATGTTTACCTCTTGATGATATCGTCCAAACTCAACCTGCACCCAAACACATAGACTTGGTTCTTCACTAAGATTTGTCAACAGGGTTATATTATTCACGCTTTTCACTGTCACATTCAACTCGTTGGTGCCCACTGCGTAGTAGAGAGCAAAGTTTATACTAGATTCCGGGTCTTCAAGTATCATACTTTTAACCCTGGATCTATTTTTTGGCGAGTAAACATTGTAAGTGTTCAAATCTTGTAACGAAATTGAACCTGTGAGTTTTTTGTGTTTTTTGAATGATTTCTTTTTCAATGGAGATAGCGGTTCCATTTTCGATGCTTCAAGTAAGTCGGGATTTGATTGACTCGTATGTAAGACTGTGCTGATCGGCACATTGTTATTACTTCGGGCACCACTCGCTTCAACATCGTATTCGTCCGACGAGAGTTCGGAATCGTTAAATACTGGCGAACGTAGTGGTTCTTGTACTGCCACCTGGCGTGTTAGGGGTAAACTGAAGCCTGGGATATCATGAGGGAGTATCGTAGGTGTTCGGTTGACATTTTTGGATTTCTTACGTCTTTTCTGTTTATGCTTGTTGCGATTTGAGGCGTATTTGTGGATAAGAACAAGTACAGCTAGAAGCAATAAACCTGTGCATACTCCCAGAGCAATCTCTACACCGTCTGTAAAAAAACAAAATGAAGTACTGTTTGCAAGCCCATGTTTTTGTAATACGTTATACGCATACTTGGGTGAAGAAATGTATCGCAACTTTCTCCATGCGACATCACAGTATCACTATGACAAGCAGTTAAGTAACATCTTCCACTCCTAATAAAATTTAGAAGAACATCGAATTCGCAGTGCCGGTGGCAATTCTTCTGCATCAAAATGTCGCAGGCTTTTCGTAATCAAATCTTAAAGTTTACCTATGATAATTATAAGATAACCTTTAAAAGAAGACTTAAGTTCGCGATTGTGTCTATAACTTGAAAATGATTCAATCTCAAAACCTCGACAAAAGTTTTTCACTTTAGAAACAAGAAACAAAAGCAAGAGCAATAATAAATATCAACCAAAATTACTCTAAACGTTAACGTTAATCTTAAATCAAAATTTAACCCCCATCCTAATCTCAAACAGAGTATTATTAAGGTAACAAAACTGCAAAATATACCCGTCATCTTGAAGTTATATCGAGAAGTATATGAAGCATTTCCAGGATTTTTCATTATGTGTTATGATTTCTCTCGGTAAACATGAACCGTCAATCACTGACTGATCTCTTCTGGATATAGTAAGCTCGATCATGCCTAGCTTTTCAAAAATTAGCATTTTCAGGTATTGTAGTTGCTTGGACACAATTGACGCTCTTTCATTTCGCAAAAAGCACTTACAATTCTACTCAATACTGTAAAAGAGCCCTATTAAACTTTGTTTCCAAGAGATATCTTTGATAATCTGAAGTTTGAAAGAAAAGAGGCGCTTGAGATTAAATATAATATAGAGAGAAAAGGCTAAAGCCCTCTTCCTGGTAATTGTAGGTGATTCAAATTGTGTGATGAAAGAAATGTTAGCTAACTTTAGCGCTCTAAGACTTTATTAAACTAATGCTTATAACAATTAAATGTGTTATTGTACCTTGACTACAGTGCTGCTGATCGACATTATATTTTCTTGTATTTATACTCAAAACCGTACCTGCAAACAGGCTCTGAAAGAAACACCCACATTTCCTCATATATAGGCGGCTCAAATCATTGTTCAGCCAACGCAACGCTCACGTTGGTTGCCTTATTGGGTAGTTTTTGATGTTTGTCATGGTTGTTACCGCTTTACGTGCACCATGCGGCCTGCTTACTGCTAAGCTGAAATAATGATAACATTTAAAGAAGAAAACGTTGAAAAATTGCTTCCTTTATAGCAATTATTTTAGCATGGCATCTTTTTTGCAATTTGCCAGAGTAGAAATAAGAATCAAAAGACACTGTCGGAATTCTGTTCTTGTATTCAATGTTTGAAACGGATATAGCTGTATATTATGTAAGATTAAGATAGTGATACATTGAATGCTTTAAACAACGCTACGACAAGGTTTATTTATTTACCTCGAATGACACGATAAAACTGGTTCTTAAATGCCAATGCGAATACACATATATCGCACCAAGTCATATTAAAAACATTTTGTCAAGCCCAGACAATGAACTTTCAATTGATGTAACCCGCCACTTCTTTTAGATAAAATGAACTGTAGCCTGAGCGTCAGGCTTTGTATAGTATTTATATCTGTTCGTATGTACTTTGTTTTTCCTGAATGGAATGTAAACTTGACATTTCTTGATAAATCAGCTACTAAATTGCGTTAAAGACTTGTGCAAGCTTTGCAAATAGTTACTAAAACTATTAAATTCTGAAATTACTTCTGACGATTAACTCAAAACCTGGAAGAATAGCGCAAAGAATAGCGGGATTAAGTTTGTACGTTTTATGAAACGTTTATTTAAATTGACAAGATGTGATAAATCTACGTGTTTTGACAGGCTTTTGGCAAGGTTATGTGGAATTTCATGCATGTGTTTAGATAACGAATTTCTTTCTGACTGTTCTGTTTAGTGTTTCAGACAGTATTTACGAGGAGTTTTTTTGTTGTTGCAAAATGCAAAAGAATTAAAGATGTATATCTTTTGCTCTTCAAGTAGAGAAATAATTATCATTTATAAACAATGCTAATTAATTCTGCTTTAAGTTAATTAACGAGTTCGTCCTGTTGAAAATAAAATAGATTTTAACGTTCGTTTATACTGGCGATGTTTAATGCAATTTTCTTCTCTTAGCGTTTGTGATTGAGTAGGTTGACTGACGAGTGCGTTGGTTGAATCAAGGATATGTTCGCCATGTATCCGCATTATCGCATTCTTCAGCACGAGAAAAATCTACTGGGAAAATCGCACCTGCAATCGCCAGTGCCCAACGGTTTTTCAGAATTGTGTTTCACATTGTGCGTATATCAGTTGGGTATATGCCCAGACATGTTTAACCGATAACAGTTATGACAAGACGTCAACATGCACGACACCGCACAAAATATGATCTAATAATGTGACTTAGGAATTTTCACATACTAGTCTTTACGTCACCTTCCTCGATCGAATTTATGTTTTACGATTGATTTTGTATGATGAGCGCTTTACTGTTCAGGTATATTTTATTGTAGACTTCTTTTGCTTTATTTAACGATATTTTTAAACTCAGGTTAGGCCTAGGTCAAACGTCGCTCTTCTCATGCGCCGAACCTAATGCAAATGACTTAAAGTCTTTGTCTGCGCTCATTTGCATTAGGTTCGGCACATGAAAAGAGCGACGTTTGATCTAGGCCTTATGCTAGGGGGTTTTGTGCGTAGTGTATGCAAATCTAGAATTGTTAATTATATTGTTTTCTGACGGCGTGAAGAGCTTCGAATAATATCCTTATAATCCTTACACTTTTAAGTTATTCGTCCATTTACGATAACATAGTACTCAAAGTACATAAGCGCATATACGTATGAGACAACAATGCGTTATAATATCAGCGGATTCATGTATTACGTTCAACGAAATAAGTTTGATTTTGTTCAATTTGTATGGCATAAAGTAACGTTAGAAACGTTTAATCTATTAAAGTATGATCTCTAAACTTCACACTTCAAACTGCTTCCTGATGTTTGTAATCCTATTATAAATGCACTCGGCTCCATGAAAGCGTCTGCTGGTAAAGTTAGAAAAAGTGAACTCAACAGAGCGTTGTATCCATTTTGATCTCAAGGATAATTTATGTTTTAATAGTTTCATCCATTGGCACACTTTTTGAGCTAAGTTGGTGCCTCATGCACTTTGCTTTGCGACATGGTGTCTAATAAAATTTTCTTGACGGAAGTTCATTTGCTCGTGATTACTGTTTACAACGAACAACTTTTCTACTCTTGTATTAGTTGGTTGAACGAACAAATTTCGAGGAATGATAGGTTCGTATTACTACAGCATGTGCAAGTGCACATGCACCAACACGCACAGACATTAATTAAAGAAACTTATCAAGGAAAATTCGTATCCTCGTAAACACGAGCAAGTGAATTGATGTAAAGGAACTTGTCAAGAAAAACTTGTTTTTGACTTCTTAGTATACACACGAAGAAGGTAACTTGTAGAGAAACATATCACAGAGTGCTTTGAGGCGAATTAACGTTTCTCACGAGCGCAAAATTCGTCATTTTTTTGTGGTACTTTCAGATCTCGTTAATTGGATTTAAACGAAAAATATAGCCTTCAAAGCTACTTTTTATGGTAGTATTTGTGAATTTACAATGACGAACACAACTACAGCAATAAACAGTCACATTTTTTAATTCCTATAGTGTCAAACTTGAAAGACACAGTACCCCCAAAATGACGTAATTTGCCTTTGTGAGAAAGGCTAATTGCAAGTGCATAAGACCTAATTGTCGAAGAAAACTTCCCAAATCCAGAAAAATGCAAAGTAATTAAAAAGCGCTGTTTGCATGGGTTACCATGTTGAAATAGCGCTACACCTAAACTATGTGATGTTCAACAACACTTAAAATTTCCGCTCATTATTAAAAGGCCAACAAAGAAGTGTATTGACTATAATATTTCATAGACTGTTGGAGAAGAATTAAAAAATGTGCTCCAAATTTTTAACTTCAATTTCCGAGCAAAAGATGTGGGAAGTTTTTGTCCTAATCTTTGTTTCTTGATTTGAATGTGCAAATTTTGTCTGCTTTTCGACGATTGTTGGCGAGATAGATTTCAATAGGTAATTTAAATAGAGCGTCAATTGAGAAAAAACTTCCGTGTGAATATCAACAGATTTTAGAATCAAAGAATTCGAAAAATCGAGCGATCGATTAATGCTGTCTCTCAAGTAAACCCAAGTGACCATGTAGCTACTCGCATATTTCATGAGGCGATATAATTTTGTGCTCATAGTGCATGGCATATTTGAAACAACTCGAGGAAACAATATCGGACATTAGGCCTTATATTACTGCAAGAGTTTAAAGTATAGTTCGCTTTGTGGAAACGTTATGCAATCTGCGTTTCCCAGCATTTCATTTCTACAAGATGATGTTTTGGTGAATATTATATATAGTGCATTATGATCAATGATCGTGGTTTCATAGTAACATGATGCTAATGTGCAGTCAGTAATACCAGGCATAGCTTTGCTTTCGACTTCTTTTGAGGTAAATCCTACTTCAAATCATCACTAAGCATGCATCGCTCTCTATTATGTTTCACGAGCTATTATGGTGCCATAAATATCATATGTAACGTACAAGTCATCTATACATGCCCTCATCATTCGTAATTAGTTATATCAAGTCTCCTAAAATCTTAGTATATTATAGAACAAGAAACGCATTCAAGATGTGTGTAAACAGCAGCGTTATTTTTATGAAATATAAGGCACGAAACTATATAAAAATATCAAAAGTAAAATGTTCCATAATACCATCAATGAAATTTAGACCAATGTATTTGATATGCGCCATTCAATGCTTTACAATTTTATTACAGTCGATAAATCACGCATAGTCAAAGAGATTTTAAACGGGTGAGCGCCACCAGGAGTTACAAAAAGTGCGTAATATTAATACCAATAAAATGCTGGTTAATATATATACCGCCCAACTCGTTGAAATTTATTACTAATATGATCTACCAGTAAATGCCACAACATTCGATTGTTTTGTAAATCTAATTGATCAGAGTCCAGCGAACGCGCATTTTATATAGATGGTAAACATGCACTTGAGCTTTTGACCATGAAACTCACCAAATATCCGTAAAATTGCGATACGACTATTACACTAAAACCTACAATGTACCATGCTAAGTTATTTAATTTTTTTATCGTTAGAGTTCTCGCTATCTAGGTTGCATAGTTAATTCGCAGTAGACTTAACAACCGTCTAGCCGAGCTGCGCTCCACAAGTGAAATCAAATTCAACATTCGCATCTCGCCAATGTTTATAAAAAAAATTCAAATCTACTTACATTCACCACGCATGATACCAACGTTTCTGTTCACGGAACTTTGGTAATATTACCCAGGCTTAGCTTTTCAGGTATTTTCATTCATTTTCCGTCCACGCTGATTCAGGACATTTCAGTTTATCACAGCATTTCAGTCGCGCTCTTAACCTGTGATTTAAATAAAGAATTCGTATCGTGTAACACCACCCCCGCTAAAAGCGGGCTTGTTCCGGTTCATGACGTCATCTATTGACTTTTACTTTCCTGTATATTGATGATGGTTGAGAAAAATTTGCATGGACATACTGTTGGCCGCTGTTATCAAGTCCCACAGACAAGCAAGTTTTCCTTGATGAATTTTATTTTATCATAAAGGAGGCTACGTTTGTACGAGACCGTTTCCGTACAGACACAACACCGAATTCAAATATTTTTCGGCTGTGTTTACAATTGATACTTCTTGTGTTTAGAATATTCGTTCAATTCTGCTCTATAGTAGACGTTTTAGGCTCTAACTCGTCTTTGAACTGGCGAATTCGATGTTGCAACCGATTTCGTGTAAACAGCAAATTTCATTTACTTTTACAATTAATATGTTTCAATCAATCTGTTTATTTAAAAAACCATTTTGCAGTTAAATACTGCAGTATGTTATCTTTGAAAACAATTTTAAAAAACTATTCATGGTGGTTTAATTTTAAGTACTTGTACGTCATGCACACGCGAGCGAGTATAAACTCGTCAAGAAACTTTCCGAGGAAAACTTGGACACACAAGCAAGTGAACTCGTCACTTGGCACACAATTGCTGCATCAGTCTCGACATCAATAAACAGAGAAAAAACCCTGACATTTTCCAGGTTATCTAGAAAACGCAGACACTGACACGCTGACACTGACATGGAAAACGCTGACATAGAAAACACTGACACGCTGACACTGACATGGAAAACGCTGACATGGAAAACACTGACATGGAAAACACTGACATGGAAAACGCTGACATGGAAAACGTGACATGGAAAACGGTGACATGGAAAACGCTGACATGGAAAACACTGACATGGAAAACACTGACATGGAAAACGCTGACAACAGCGTTTTCGTGAACTTCATTAATTTCAAAAATGATTAATCAAACATTTTGCATTCCAAATAGCGCTGTTAGTACTTTACTGATTTCGGCAATAGACTATAACCAAAGGTCTCAATGAGGCGACTCAAGGATCACAAGGAAGCAATAGACCAAGCAAAGGGAATAACGCGTCGTGACCATAATAGACTACAATTTTACGGGCCTTAGTTTCAAATAGATTCTGGAAACGTCAAGCATTTTCTAACAAATATAAAACAAATAACATGTTCGAAAAACCAAACACCAAACTATGCCAAGAAATGGTGCATATGCAGTAGAAAAGGCAAGCACGGTAAAACCACTCCGTGAAACGTCGTTATGAACCGGTGAACCACGATCTGACCGGTTTCAGGCGCAAAGCCGGCTGGAGGCAATTAGAACGAAAAAGAAATCGCTTATCGAAACAGAGTGATAGCAGTGACTCACAAATAATCCTATACCAGGCTTTAACAAGCCCTACTAATCAGCATTCACATTTCTGCCTTTCGGATTTCATATGGTGTGAAAACTATAACGAAATATACAAGCGAAAGAGAATAATTTTAAGAACACCACGTTTAGTGTAAGCGCAAACGAGGCTTAACGAGCATGAACTGGCCGGGAGCGAGTTAGAATTAAAATAAAACCGACTATAATCGAACAAGTATATGCACAGGAAATGAAATCTGAACCACGCCATTTAGTAAGAATTATGCAAATCAAGCTTGAAATTGCTTGACGTTTGTAGCATCTATTGTGGCTGCAGTTTAGCCAACTATTTTGTTGGTAACAAAGAAGTAACCAAGCAATATCGTAAGTAATTCTTTACTCGTGGAACGTCTCCACGTTTTTGATCATCGAAGGGAAGATCATTTTCACTAGACTGACGATTTATCAGCAGTAGCTATGTAAATTTGGTTTTTTATGTGTCGCCGACGGTTTTTATGTGTCGCAATGAGGGGC
Source organism: Phenganax marumi (assembly GCA_025400095.1). NCBI lineage: Eukaryota > Metazoa > Cnidaria > Anthozoa > Malacalcyonacea > Clavulariidae > Phenganax > Phenganax marumi. The sequence continues at coordinate 8,885 of JAODVM010382190.1, forward strand.
TTTGCAAACTGGAATGCTGTCGGCGACTATCGCCTACTATTGATAATTCATAATTCTATCGCAGAAGTGAAAATCATTTAAGTTTTTTGAAAACGTCGCCTACCCTCGGTGACAAAGGCTGATTTTCACATCGCCGCAATTGGGGTATAAATAGAGTCAGGATCTTTCTGAATAGTCGAGCGATTATTGGTAGCAATTATCATCTATACGTTTTATCCTTTTATTCAACACAATCACTAAATTCGTTCTGAGATATGTAATCAAATTACTTAGTCGTCGTAACAGTCGTAACTACTCGTCGTTCATACAGTTTCAGTAGGTACGTATTGTAGTTCTGTTCCTTGCACTGACTTGAAGTTTTGTTGTAAAAGCGGTAACTGCTCATGGTTTGCAACTATTTGTTGCATTCGAAAACTTGATTGCGCGTCGTGATAACGTGCCAACCATAATAAAAGTGACAGTTGACGTATGTTAGCGAAGCAGCATAAAACTATAGATGATTCGTTTTCCGCTTGACAACGTTGCTGACTTCAACGCGATTACTTTTGGTATTTTCATGACTTAGGCCTGTTTCAAATGTCGCGCTACTGTCGTGTCGAATGCATTTAGAACAATAGATAATCAGCTGAAACTCCTCATTATCGATTGTTTTTAATGCATTCGACACGACAGTAGTGCGACGTTTGAAACAGGCCTTAGTTTAGTCTTTTGAGTAAATGTCGCTCTGCCCTTTCTCTGAAAATAATGGAGGCTATTCCTATTAAGCTGCAAGATCCGGATCTTTGTCGTCAAAAAGAGTTTGAATTCAAACTTGCATTATTTTGACGTTCTCATCTTCCGCTTAGGCTGATGACATTGTATCCTACCCTCAGTATAGGTAGGTTTCAAGCATTCCCATGAGGCTGTAAAATAAAAGCAGATGGAGGGCAAAGAGAGAAATGACGAAATTTACACTGCAAATGTGCTAAAAGTACCAAATGTTGAAGAATGTGTGGATGTCAACCATGTCAACACATGGGATCATATCGACTAAAATTATACACGACGCGCCTGTTTTATCAGTATTACAGCTATTTACAAATGATGAAAATATTTTTATTGTGCATTCTTACTATTTAATGTTCGAAATTGTAAAAAATTAGGCTAGAATAACTGTAAATTGTCATTGTACCGACATTTCAAAAAACTGAGTCAGCACAGCTTCCATTAGAACACAAAGTTGAACATAAATATAAAATCGTTATACGAGGGGTTTAATGAAGAGGTGCATGACCGGGCCAGCCCAATTCATATCAACAGACCCCTCGTGCCGGTAAAATACGTCGGAAACGAAACTCCACGCAGAGTTTTTGGCAATGCATTACCGCATTTACTCGTTTGAGCGCCGCGGCGCTGTTTAAATTTTCAGAGCTTCATATGCCGGTGCTCATTCGGGGCGGCGCTCTTTAAAAAATCTTTTCTTGTGAGTTATAAAAATAACTTTTTACAATAAAATAAAGAAGTTTTAACTAAGAAGCATTGTAATACTTTAACTAAAATGCATTGCAATACAAGAAAATAAATTTCCGAGGTTGATTTAAGATTTATGATTTTTTATACGTCTTCAACGATTCTGACGGTTGGGTGGCAAACGCGGACAGGCGGACGTGCGGACACCAAGAAAAGGAAATTCCCATCATGTCCGCATTTTCCACTTTAGTGGAAAACGCGGCTACATTAAATAATGCTCGAAAATTGCGTAGAAACCTTAAAATATAAGAGATATCAAAGTAACAAAAGTTAAATTCTGACCGTAGCTGTTTTAACGTTTAGTTCGTTTAAAAACTTTAGTTCTTCAAAAACAAGATTAACAGTACGTCACTTAAAGAGTAAACACATGTTA
>JAODVM010382301.1:0-10765 GCA_025400095.1 Phenganax marumi
GCTCGCCACACCGCATGACCGGGCAACGCTCGCTATGCACTAATAAAAGGAAATGTCAAAAACTTCACACCTATAGGAATGGTAAAAACTACACAAAGTACAAGCTTCCTACCGTCTTTATCATCAACTGGATCAACAAACGAACCCCTGTGGCTCATGCTAATCCCATTCCCATGCTTTTTGGTCGCACCTTGCGAAGGCGAAGGAAGATCCACATCGCCGCACTCCATGGTCAAGGTCACAGTCATCAGGTGTCGGATGATCGCGCGCAGAACCCAATGCATCTACAGCTGTGAATGTCTATAGATGTGTAAAATTTAATAGATGTGAGTACCTATAGATGTGAGATCTAAATAGCATTGAGCCAATGAGATGCATGGTCAAATTCAAGGAGGAGCGGTCCTCCGTTAAATACATGTATCATGAGTATGCCAATCCGGTGGTTTCGACCAAAACGGATAGTGTCAAATTCATGGAGGGGCGGCCCTCCGTTAAATACGTGTATAATGAGTATGCCAATCTGTTAAATACTTGTATAACGGAAATAGTGAACCTACAATATAACGAAAAGCATGCTGCTGACACCACGTTCGCATTGTCTGACATCCCTTGGTGAGCCAGAAAAGAGGCGGCAGTTTGCGAGCATGTCCCAAACGCAGACATCATGTGTATACTGTGGTTTCTTTATAAACCTGAACGTTCGGTCAACATGAATGTCCGCAAGTCGCCAAAATAAATATACCAAGTCCCCCCCAGGACTGTCCTGTGGGCTCAGCAACCAATGCCGCGCAATCATTCAAAGGCCTGGAGAGGCAACTTCGCATTTATCCATGGCACTAAATGATATATATATATGCCCTATATAAGGGACACAAATTAACAATTGGCAACATGCTGATTTTAAAGCTTTTAGAATAGTACCTCAAAAAACTTTCCTTGTTTGGCATTCGCATGTTCAAAACGATGCGACTCAACCTTGTCTCAATCCACATAATCAGGGCCCCATGGCATCAAAGGTAGTCACAATCCCAATTTCCCATTTGGCACGCCCAGCACGAATCTCACGACCTGCAGGGTCCATGCAGGCCTGGTTGACGCAAATGTAGGTAGTCATGACCACCTGACATAGTCGGATGAAAATTGAAACATGAATATGTCGCTGGACGGTTTGCTGAGATGGCTGCTGAACAAAGTGCAATGATTTTCATTCCTGCTCTTGTGTCAAAATTTGTTGCAATGACCTGTGTCCTATGTCACCGCAAACGACTTCAAACTTGATGGATCTCAAACCAAACACTTTACAAAAGGAACAACAGCCTGAATAGTATACTACTTAAAAAATAGATACATAGAGAGAGAGAGAGACCCAGTCTAAACCGAAGCTGTTCATCGAATTTTCATCGACGTCCAAAGTCCTACCTGAAGTTGTTCCCTATATAGCATCATCTCAAAGAGCGTCTATAAAACTCTCCAAGCCCTCAAAGGGCTCTAGGTGGGATGGCCAGAAACGCTGGCAATGATGCTGAGTGATACGGATGCCTGTCTTAAACTTGAAGTACTCTCGCATCAGAAGTTTCAGTTTGTTGCGCTTTGGGACCTTCACATCATACAGGACATCCTGCAAAGCTGGAAGCAACATATACGTAAACCAATCCCATATTCTTTTTTAATGTTTGTAAAACATGTGCAAGTGGCTCGGCTAAACCTACAAGCAAACCATGATGCAGTTAAACGTGCATCCAAATCAGGTCGGAAATCAATCCTTATCATTGAAGGTGTGGTTGGACCTGGAACCAATGAGCTTGATGGGGTTTTGCTTGCTCTTATTCAGCTCGTTGGCCACTATGGTCCCCAAATTGTCCACCACCGTTGCTGCTCGAAGCGGCTGGTCAGTGGGCCACCAGAAACCACAGATCCGACGGCCACTGAGAGAAAGCAACCGAAAACGCAAATGCTGGCTTGTCAAGCAGTACTCCACGTTGAGAACCTGCAGCGCTTTGAGCAGCATGCAATATGATCAGTTAAAGCTACTCAGTGACCATGGTTTTTGTCCCTACTTACATTGGATGTTGTTGCATGTTCCGACTTTTTGCATGCAAGAGGCTGTGGGTGCCTTCGGCATGCGCTTGACCACACACTCACAGTCACCACGCCTTTCATACAACATCAAAGACATATCCTCTTGTGCTTCTTTGAGCTTGAAAGGGTATGAGGACCCCCAATTCGTCAGATACAGGACCATATGATCACGTTGACAAATTCTCTCCACTTGTCTCAGTGGAAGGGCCTTCCAACCAATATCACCTGGGCCTGGCAAATTGAGAGTGTCAATGGTGGCTCCCGCGTCAATGATGATGTAGTCATAGACGTATGCGTCAACTGCATTTGCCATGGCTGCAAAACAAATAGGTGAACAACAGGGAACGTTCGACCCTTTGAGTTTGAGAGCTCGGCAAACTGCGAGCAACGCCGCGCAGTTCGAGACAGCGAGCACAGCCCTGCATGTCAGACTGGAAACTGACAATGAAACTTGCAAGCCTGACTGTTTAAAAAAGTGCTATAAGCAGAGTAAACAGCATAGTTTTTTTGGCAGCAGCTTTCGCACTCAAATCAAAATTGTTAGCCAAGAGGATCTGTCATAGCATCACCATCATTGCCAATCTTGTGGAAACAATCATAACAAAAACAAGGACTATGGTCAATGATGGCTTGAAGGCTTCGTTTGTGATGTCGCTATACTATAACGGCAAAATTGCCGCTACGATGTCCTAGCTTTCTTCTTGGCTGTCGCAACAAGTTCCAATGGCTTCGGCAGCTTTACATTCTTGGGCCTAAACAGAACAAGCTCATCTCCATCATCCACAGCATCCGTGTTGATGGCAATCGGGATCTTGTTTTTGTGTGTGATCTCCATGTTCGATTCCTCACTTTCACTAGTGGTCCTAAGGTTCCAAAACGGCACCACACACCCTGATGCTGGCAGCAGGAAGATCTTGCACTTCTGCCTGGGCAGCAAACCCAAGACATGACATGATGCCTTGAGATGATTGGGGAGCACGTTATATAGCACATGGCATTGACACAAAATGAAGTTCACCAAGCGACCCATCGACCTTGTGTTCGCACATGAGAATTGAACCCGTTGGCGGCGGCTTCTTGTCAGCAACGAGCTGCAACTCAAGCCGGTTGGTCAAGGGTGCCAAGCAAAGCTTTCCCTTTGCCGACGCTGCAGCACTGAAAACACCCTTGGGCTTGGAGTACATCTCAAGCTTCGCAAGAGAACCCTGCAGCTTCGAGCCTTCTTCTAGAAGCCTGACTGTCATTTCGGCTTTGACCTGGGCAATGGCCATCTCCAAGAGCCACTTCTCAGGATCCGCCACTGGGACCATGGGCTTCTTCTCTGCAACCTTCTTCCACTCTGGTCCATTCAGCAAGTCATCTGCGGTCACCTTGTACACATGACCGTCATCTGCTTGCAACTCTACATGCAGCGGATGCATGGCAATGATTTTTCCTTGCTGCTCGTCTGCTGCACGATAGATCACGTCGCCGATCTGGAACTTTTCCTCAATCTTGGCAGTCCCCTTGAGCTTACCAGCTTCGTCGAAGTCGCGGCTCCTGTGCCAAGCAAAAGGACTATATAGAAATCATCGTGGCTGGGTTCAACTCGCCGGTGGATAGGTCTTGCATGATCATGAGAAATGGCAGACATAACAAGAAACTGATCAAAATTCCAATTTATGTCCTTATGAGGTCCGCTTTGGCGACCGAGGGCCCCGCCGGTGCCATCGGCTTCGACGGCGCCCAGGGAGATGGAACCCTGACTTGTGACAAGCCTTGCCAATACTCATGGCATTGAAACGCAGCATCTTCTAAAGTCTCAACTTTCAAGAAGAGGGCATGAGGTTGCTTCGACTTCTTGCCTACGATCAGAACCACAGCTTTCACTTCAAAGATGCCATGGCCTTGCAACAGCTGGTATGAGGTCAAGTCCGTGAACTTTGCACCATGAGCCTTCAGGTTGACCAGCATGTCCTCGAACGTCAAGATCTTGCGGAGAACATCTTTGGAAATCAAGCTTTTGCGGAGGTCACTGACGGAAAGCAACTTCTCATGGTGGCACAACAAGGCCTTCAAAAAGGCTTGCCGCCAGAGCATGAGTTGCTCTTGGTCGCGGTGCTTCACTTCCATTGAAAGGCAATCCCACATGTCAATGCCCAACGATCTGCCAGAGGCGCCATTTGTTCTCACAAAGCTTTCGGTGAGCTCCATCATGTCTCCAGCGCAGCCAAACCGCATGATAAACTTCATCAGATACGGTACAACGCCCGGGTTGGGTGGCTGCGACCTCAAAATGATGGGGGCGATGTCATCATATTTCGGGATTGAACCATCGCTCCGAATGAAGGCCTTCACACGCTTGCAAAGCTGAAGCTCTGTCTCCTGCTGGCACACTTGAGCAATTGAGTTCTGAGCAGATTGTGCTAGAGAAACGAAGCTCGGAAAACACTGGGTAATCTCAGCAGACACGACTTCCCACTGAAGCCCTTGCTCCACCGCTGAGGCGTAGACAGGGTCGTGTGCACGTAGCTGATCAACGCTGAGAAGGTTCTGCCCGTGCTTGCAGCTGTAGTGCCACAAGCGAAGGACCATGTTGCTGTGGCTTCCGCTGATTGAGGCATACTTCAAGATGTCATTGACAGGCGGCAGCCTCAGCTATATGCAAACCTAAAAAAGATCCTACGCAATTCTGAAGAGAACCTATGCTAAGGTGATGGTTGAGGCGGAGCTCTTTACAGAAACTAAACAATATCACAAGCCCATGCATGGAACAGATCCTTGGATGAAGCTGCCAGCTGTTTGTTGAACTCTCGAGTGACCTCACCTTCAGGTCCCATGGGGATCTCAACTGCAATGTATCTTCCAGCAGAAGGCACAAATCCAAGGTCGTGGAAACGGTCCACAAGTGCGTGGCAGTGCTCAGGGTCGATTCCGAATCCGTCGCGGTTGCCCTGATGTACTCCGATCAGCTTGCTATGTACATGTAACTGGTACATGTAGCCATGTTCCTTGAGTAAAGCGTATACGACTTCCATGGAACTCAAAAGCCCCTTCTGAGTCGCACTATCCAAGATCTCAGTCAGCTTGGCCTTGAGCGCAGAGTCCATGGCTCTATATAACGAAGAGAAGTGACCGAAAGTTTGTTCTTACCTGCATCCACCTATAACCTGTACATACATATGCTTTACAGAATGCTCATTTTTCATTTCAACCTGTCCGAGACATAGCTATGTGAAGCTGATCCTGCGAGCCATGCCCCGCAAAGGACGTCCGGCGAGCATGAGCCACGCCAGAAGGCACCAAGTAAAATGGCCAACGCTCAAATATATAGTTCAATCAAAACAAACTTATAAAAGCATGATCTTGAAGAATAGATCAAACTTGGAAGTGCCTGATGCACCTCGGTGATGACCTCCTCCATGGTCATGGCTGGCCTGGGCGACGCCGAAAAGAATACAAAAAGCCATTGCTTCGCATTTTCAAAATCCGCCGGCATGAACAAAGAGGAAAAACTAAACTTGACTTCACCCATGGAACAAACAGATTTCGCAAGCAGTTCACAGTGAAACCTGTCTTTCATGTTCAAGCAATCAACTAGAAACAATTTGCTAAATGCAAGCAATTTGTTTCATAACGTCTCTAAAGAGCAACTGCCTGCGTTTATTGAAATTATGGGGCAGCAAGCCTTATCATTCCAACTGATTCTTTCTAAGGCCTGAAATCAAAACAGCATCAGCCAGCAAAACAGCCTGGGCACCCGCACCAAAATCGTCGAACCAAAAAATTGCGAATGAAACAATCAAATGATTCCACTTGCAAACGTACGACTATACCATCGAGAACAACGTTTCATGCCATGTCCCTCGATCTTCACAACGAAAGAAAAACTCTTCACGCAGCATGGACCATGCATGCATGCACGGCAACCTCAATTGATCAAACAACCAGCGGGCATATCGATTTCCCGAATATCAAATAAGATGCCCAAAGGTGAAATTGTGGACGACTATTTTGTTTGAGATTGTTTGTTCGATGACAAACAGAAGAACATTGAACAAATCAAAGCTCGAAGCCACGCAGTTCGGCACATGTCTTTGAAAATCAAGGCTTGCATCTCACAAATAGAGCTTGCAAGGCCCAAACTGGCAAGGTTGTGTATGTTGTTTTAGTTCCAAAAGTATCTTCTTATAAGTAGGCTAAGTGAGTTAAACCATTTACGATAAGTGGACTTAGTCTAACTTAAACTAAGTAGCCTAAGTGCATTTATGGGACTTACACATAAGTATCCTAACCAACTTAGCCAACTTAGCCGTAAGTGCCTTAAGTTCAGTATTTGACTTAGCTAAGTGCCCTCATAAGTATACTAAATGGGTGCTCCACTTACTAAGTGTTTACATCATATACTAACCATTTAGCTAAAACGCTAAATGGTTAGTAAGTGATATAACCATGCGCTTCACACTTAGCACAAATAGCACACTTATAACTTAAGTTAGGGAAGTTGCATTTTGAGTTAACATGCTTATAAGTGCACACGTAAGTGATATACATATGCTAAATACTTACTAACCAGGCTGACCCTCCAAGTAGGCAGCTTTGCCCGTGGCGTCGATGCCTCTTGCCTCGGCGAGGAATCCTCGAATCAGCTCTGCGCAATCCATCCCCTCCTCGGCTCCCATGGCCTCTGCAGCGTACGAAGACCTGCAGACCCGCGGAATGCGGTGTGAGCGGAAGTCCAAGACATTGAACTTGCCAGTGCCGCCCGCCATGAGCTGGGGATCTGCCATCATGATGATGTAGCAGGATTGCGAGTGCAGGCGCTCGTCAGGTTGCCCGGTCACTGAGCCATCCTCCTTGACGTTGCCAAGAGCAGCGTCCGACACCATCATGATGCCAGACTCCTGGAGCGGCAGGCTCCTGAAGCGAAGCTCGAAGTCTGCGTCCTTCTTGGCCTCTGTGAGAGCTTTGTTGGCTCGCAACAGCGTTCCCACTGTCGGGGGATTTTCTCCCTGGAGGCTGCTGACATGGAATGCCAGATCGAACCTGACCTGAGCCACCAACCACTGCAGTGATCCCAAGATGCCCTTCAACTTCTTCACCTCTTGAGGCGTCAACAGAGCGCTCAGCTCCTGCCTTCGGCTTCTTGGCACCACCACTGGCATGAGCCGCTGATGGTAGGTCTTCATCAAAATGACGATGTCCCCGGTGTTGGGATCTCTCTCAATCCTCTTGCCACACCAGGTGAAAGCCTCAGCTTCAATGCTGCCAAAGCCCAAGACCTTTCCCAAAGCTTCGAGACTTTCCAAAGCCTCTCCATCACCTGCAAAGAGTAGGTCATCAACGTGTCCAACCACCACTCCACAGAGCTCCTTGTCATTCTCCGGGATGTAGGTAGACCCGTTGGCATTCTGGTCCTTCTGCGCGTCCTTCTGCTTCTTGTCATTCTTCCGCCAGAAGTACCACAGTGCACCATCCAAGGTAGACCTCGTCCAGCCATGGTTCTTCATCTCCCTGTCCAGTCTCAGCCACCATTCTCGGGGTGCATCTGCCAGACCGGAGATGCCCTTCAGGACCTTTGCCACAGCTCCCTTGGGAATAGGGATGCTTGGTCCCTTGCTGCCATCTGTTCCTGTCATGTACAGGATGCGCTGAACATAGGGGTCACCCTTCAGGAAAGCTGCTCGAACGTCAGCTCCTCGAAGAAACCAGCTTGGATGACAGGCCGCGAGGCTGAAGAGAACGTGTTGGGCTTGTCGGCTGCCCGTCGGCGCATCTCTTCGCAGTTGCCCCCGTAGGTTCTCCAAGTCGCGAAAGCCTGGAACCACGATCCTTGCAGATGCCTTGAGCGGCAGCTGATTTGTCGGGGTGCGATGGGCTGAGTTCTTGTCTGTGAGCGCGAACCGTGGAGTCAGCACTCGGGCCAATTCCCCCCGTCGTTCAAGATCGTCTTGTAGCACCGCCCGGCTCTCGTCCAAGCTCAAGATCTTCAGTGCTCCATTCTCCATCCATTTGTCCCATTGCTCTCCAGCTGCTTCTCGAAATTTTGTTCGATCTTCTTCACTCAAGCGACTCCAGATGATCTCCTTGTGACCACCTGTCTGCAAGACCTCATGACTCGGTAGAGCACCACCAGGAGGTAGTGTCATGTTGCCTGTCTCTAGGGCCTCAAAGATCGTGCGGGACAGCAAAGACCATCTTCCATCCCAGCTGCCATGATCCTCAAGCTCGATCTTGCCCTGCTCCAAGTCTCGTTGTGCTCCTTGGACTGCGCGAAGAAGCGGGTGGATCACGCTGTCCTGCTCGGCCAGCATGACGTCGATGCTCTTTCCACCCAGCATGATAGGCGTAAATGCCCTTCTCTTTGGACTTGACTCCACAGCACCTTCTGACAAAGCTCGCCTCACTGCAGCTTGTCCACGTTCAAGGCGAAGCCCACGTTGAGGTTCTGCGTCTCCCACGATAGAGCTCGGAAGTGATGTAGAGGTGTTCTGAGGCGGATTCACTGAAGATGGATGGCTCATTGCCACCGGAGGCGTCTCACCCACATTCTGGAATGGACCTGAACTCACAGCTGGGGCCTTCGGCTCCGATGCCTCAGCTCCTTGAAGCTCTTCTCCAGCTCGTTCAGGTACAGCAGGAAGTGGATGCTCCATCTTGTTCTCCTCCATGCCCACTGCTGAAGATCTCCTCGATGAAAATCTGGATGTAGAGAGCTTGTCGCTCTGCCCACCAGAAACCATGCGCATCATTGGAATCAGCTCTTTCCCAGAAAAGGGGTATGGGAAGCTTGGCTGACCTGACTGGGACGAAGTGCCAGTCGCCGGATTCTGATGCTCAGGCCGGGCTCTCATCTCATCTCCTCCTCCATCAGGATCATCATCTTGATCTTCATCAGATTCTCCATCTTCATCGCCATCATCTCCATCAGGCTGCTCATCCTCGGGCTTGTCAGGAGTCTCGGACGCGGCGATCACCTCGTCCAGCAAGTCCTTCCACTCAGTGCTCGCTAACCTCTCCAAGGTCGTCGCATGTCTCAGGTGCTGCATAGCACACTTGGTCAGATTGCCCCTGTAAGTGACATAGGCTGCTGTAGGCGTCTGTCCACCCTCGATGGCCACCACGATGGAAGGTCCATGCCATTGGCGTAGGAGCACTTTCTTCCGCTTCGTGCCACGCGTGGTCACCGGCTTCTGCCCTCGGTAGAAGTAGACAATGTCCCCAGTTTGGAACTTGTCCCAGCCTGTCGCCCTTCTCGCACGGGCAAACTCTGCTTTCCTCAGCGACTGCGAGTACTTCATCCTCACTAATGCCACACGAGCAGCTTCCTTCATAGCTGCCACTCGAGCCATAGTTGGGACATTCTCAATGAGGGAGTGCTGCGCCAAGCGAAGCTTCATGTCATTCGGGATGACTTCCTCAGCGGACCTTGGCTGCTTGCCCAAAACAAACTGAGCAGGGCTGTAGCCAGCGTCTCCAATGTCCTGATTAACCGCCGAAACTGCATGAGCTAGCGCAGCTGTCATGTCATCTCTTCCAATCAATGAGAACTGTCGGGTCAAAGTTCCCATCATCACCTTGAGTGAGCCTCCAGCTCTCTCCGCCAGACCGTTGGCCCAAGGCGATTCCACTGGTATGTGGTAGAGCAAGATGTCGTGGAAATCCATGCAGCTTTGCATCTTGTCAGACGTAAATTCTGGGCCGCAATCGGAGACCACAACTTTTGGCGTCCCCAAAGTTGGAATCCACATGCCGTTGAAGAAGCGGACGACTTCATCAGCTGATTTGGCCTCCATCAGGGTCGCGACCTGATAGCCTGAAGCTGCATCAATGCCATGCATCACCCAAAAGGTGTTGTCCAGAGCATCCTTGATCGCCACCAAGTCCACACGCATCTGGTCACCAAACTGGCGAGGCTTGGGTAGTGCTGCTGGCGTGTGTGCTGCTGGCTTTCTCACCTCAGCACATGCATCACACTTCAGCTCCTTCGCCGCCTTCACAGTCTCAGGCGACGCTCCAGCGATCAACAGTGCCTTGGCAAGCCTCAGAGGACTCCGATGGCCAGTGTTGACGTGCAAGCGCATCACTGCTTGTCTATGGGCTGAAGTGATTTCTCCTGCATCGCTCACATCCACATCGTCAATCACGTCATAGTCTTCCTCAAAGACGTTCGGCTTGATCTCGGCCACCTCCTCATTCTCATCTATGGTGTCCATGGCATTGATCTCAAAGACCTGGTCGAACAACTGGTTGCCATCTGCCACGAACTGCTCCTCAAGGGCCTTCACAATCTCCCTGGCGAAGCGAGGAGGGTAGTGTCCAGCTGGTTCTGTGACACCTGAACCACCGATGACTGGCTCATGTTCATGGGTTCCATCACACACGAAGTTGCACATCCTCTGAGCCACAATCTCTGATGAAGTGAGTAGCCAAGTTCTCTTCCGATGAAGCCCACCTCGCGGACCACGAAGTCCCAACGTGCACTGATCCGCTTGACACAGAAATGTCCTGGGGTCCTGTGCCAGGGATTGCAACTCTTCACATTCCTGCCAGGCTGCTGATCTGCTCGGGTTCTCAAAAAGAGTTTTCGGTTGAATTGGGGCTCCAAAAGCAATGGGGGTTCCAAGCATTGGGCCCTGGGAAACTTTATGTTGCCATTGGTAACAGCGCTGGCATAATCATGCTGCGCACTGCCCAAGCTAGATCG
>JAODVM010382412.1:0-10764 GCA_025400095.1 Phenganax marumi
TAGTTGTTGTCTTTCGAATTCCTGTACCATTCCATGAATTTTTCTTTGTCTTTGGGAGACATGCCATCAGGATCGTAATACGAGGCATCAGGAATTTCACCCACATACTGTTCATTCTCTTTCTTATTGAAATGGTGCGGGAAATAACCTTTGGTGAGTTCATCAAGGCCAAAGGTTTTCGGGAAATCAGCCAGTCTCATAGGGATGAAGTTCAAGGAGTCGATGAACTTGATGTTGAGCATCTCTACGTGCAAGGTCAGGATCTTGGCACCGCGCATGATGACTTCGGGAACAATACCATTTTCGTGTAAGTATTGTTGGATGAAATAACCGTCATAGCCTTGGAAGTTGTGCGCCAGAACAATGCATCCTGCATGTTCTTGGGTGAAGAGCCATTCACAAAACTCGTTTCGGGTATTGTCGCCTTGGAAGACCCATTCTTCGCCTGCCTCGTTCTGGATGACGCACAGGTTAGGTTCGTGCGTCCCGTTTTCTTGTCGACACTCAAAGTCGAAGAACAACAGTTCGCTATAGCCGCGTTGAGGCTCTTCTTCTTCTTCGTTCGGTTCTCTTTCCCCTTGCTGGCATTCTGAGTCCAAGAACCATCTCGCATCAACACCGTTTTCAGGCACGTCATCATCATTGCTAGTTTGTTCCTTGGGTTGTTTCTTCTTTCGTTCCGGTTGCATGTAGCATTGATGATTCTTGATGTCGACGTATTGAAAACAGCTTCGGCATCGAGTCTGTCCACAGTGGTGTAGATCAGGTCGCAGTTGATTTCGTCTGACAATTGTCTGACAATGATTACATTTGACCAGAGAAGAACAGATGGATTTACTGCCGTCTGTGCGTTGTTTGTGACGATCGAAACAAGCTTGACTTTTAAAAACGCGGTTGCAGTCTTTGCAAGGAAGCCACGAAACAATGGGACAGTTTGGGAAACGGCAACACTTGCACGCATCAGGACATAGATGATCCGTAACGTGGTCATAGGCTTTCTTGCAGGTGTGACAATAAATGCTTCGTGCAAAGAAGCCAGGCATGCTTGTGATAACATCATAATGACCGTCGTGGAAAAACAAGTAAATCTTTTTCTCGCGTTCTTCTGGCCCGGAAAAGATGATGGCGTTTTGATGGTCTTTGGACACGATGTTGATCTGGTAGTCCTTGAGATACGTTTGGAACTGCTTGACTTGGTCCAAGCCACAGGGTCCAAGGGGGACGCCAGCTTTCTCGTGCAATTGTTGGGCCATACGTGTTTGCAGCGGTCTCCGATGATTTCTGACGTGATCATATCGGCTGTCGTTATCGATCTTGGCTTTGGCAACAACCAGGGCTCGAGCTAAACACAATTCATCTTTGTTTTGAATGCGTACAATGGATCGTTTGTTCACTAAATGTTTTTCCAGGTTGATGTGACTTCGTTTGGTTCCTTTACCACCGTTTGGCATCTCGACATGGATCACGTTGACTTTGACGGTATCATTCAACCGGAATTCCTGGTTGGATTGGATCACACGTTCAAACTCAGCAAGCACACGCTCGGTAGTTAGGCGTTGTCGTGGCATAAACGGGAGCGAAATAGGGTATTCGAGCTGAGGCGATTGCAATACAAAACGCACTTGATCGTACTCTGGAATATCATGGGTGACTCTATCTAACATCCGTTCGAATATTTCGTGAAGTCGATGATGGTACTGCGAGAGTTCCAAATGAGCAAACGTGTCCATAAATTGCAAAGTATAATCTATACCGGTCGTACGAAACTTTTTCACACGCACTTGCTTGGTCTCTTTTACAATAAAAAAGTTATCGCTAACCTATAAACAAAACCAGACAAAAAGAATATTTCAGCTGTAGCACTCTATGTTAAAAAACCCTCAATTATACAGACGTATAAATATTTAGTCTCTCTCAAAAGCTTAGAATTAAAACAAACAAAAAAATTATAAATCGCATTATTGTTGAATATGTCATCTTACAAAACTTAAAACAACCTATTGCTAACCTGTTCTGATGTGCTTGCCCCTTCGTTGACTTCTTCGTGGGTCCTTTTCTGCCCTCGGCCCGTTTGCTCCATAGGCTCGTTCGCATTCTCCAGATGTGCTGAATCGATTTGTTCAAATGGTTGATCGTTATTCCAGTCAGCTAAAAACTGCAGTCTCTGTTCGAGTGTCCAGGAATCCATAAAACTCTCATTCTCTTGCAAAGGCACATTGTCATTCCAGTCAACTAAAAACTGCTGTCTTTGTTCAGGCGTCCAAGAATCCATGAAACTATCCATGGATTCGTCCATGTTGCTTCTCAGCGTTTGGAAACAAGTTTGAGCTATTATCTCTAAGAGGAAAAAAAACATTTTTTCAATTTTGTATTTTCATAAAACCATATCAAAAATTCCAGTTGTCATGACGACCACACGCGATACTTTGTGTAAATATACACTTACCGAAACTTGTCCGAAATACGTCTTCTCCACAAAACTCGTAGGATTTAAGAAAATCGTGTTTACTCTATAAGAGGAAAAAACTTTTTCAATTTTCTATTTTCAAAAGATCATATCAAAAATTCGAGTTGTCATGACGACCAAAAACGATACTTTATGTAAATACACACTTACCGAAACTTGTCCCAAATAAATCTTCTGCGCAAAAGTCGTGTTTACTCTATGAAAATCGCGTTTACTCTATGAAAGACGGATGCACTATGCCAAAACGCCTCCCTATCTTCGTTTTATACTGCCGGGTAACCGATCAGATCGCACGAAATTTAGTGCGCACACCCCCTTTGTGTGCCCTGTGGACCAATCAGATCGCACCAAATTTAGTGCGCACACCCGTGCGCACATCATCCCTCACTTAGTCCGCACACACGTGCGCACACCTCTTTGTGTGCACCAATCCTGTTGCACAACATTTAGTGCGCACACCTGTGCGCACACCCTATGACGTCCTATCTTAATGACGTCATTTCCACGCGTGGAATCCACTAAGCTCCAACCGGAAGTAATGTCATACTGGTCAGCGTCATGTCTCGCGGGCTCGTTTTCCCACGCGTGGGGTCCACGCATTGCATGATTTTTACCCTGGATGTATATGTAAACCTACTGACTTCGGCTTCCTGAATTCTACCAGCCTCCCTTGGGTTGCGGGGCCATTTATTCACTAATACCCCTCAAGCCATGCTACCATTTACAATTATTATCTAAAAGTTTTTCTCAAGGGTTTCTCCACTAGTCAACTGAAACACACCTGTCGAGCGCTATCATAAAGACAGATGTTGGTGTTGTCAGTAAAAATTAACTCAGGAATGGAAGGCGATGAACCATTTATTCTTGACATTCGAGCCAACCACCCCAAGCCTTCATTGTGTGGTAAACGCTAAGACTGCAAATCTATTTTAACTCTGATTACTCGGGCAGCCCATTATAGATAAATTTCTTTTCATTTCTTTCGTCCAAAGCTAATTCGTTGCCTCTTACTAGCTGTCTCTTTCCGAATGTTGAAACTTTTCACAATTTTCCAAGGCCCCAGTTTTTTTAGTATCTTAAACGTTACAAACACTTTTTGTTTCATAACTTCGTTCCATTTTTTGAGAAAGTTGGAAGCGCCGAGTATTGATCCCGGTACCTCTTGCATGCTAAACAAGGGCTTTACTATTTGTGCTACGCCCCATTGGCGCTGCAAAACGTTTGAGATAGGCAAAATAGCGCAGAAACCCGTTAGCTCGACAATGGATCATGTGACAGCGGTGGGACTGGAGCCTGCAACTCTGTTGACTGGTGCCTAAAACTAGATATTTAGACCTCTCACCACGCTTCCCTTGAATAATTAGATATCTGAAATTGGTGTTGACGTTTGCTTTGCTCTCGTGATATCTCGCGTGTTGCCTAGGATATAGCGTTCTCATTTCTAACCCCCATAAATAAAATATTTTGCACAAATACGTTTTGTTTTTTTTTGCTTTCCCGCACTGTGTAAAGCATATAAGACGGTGTAAATAGCGTAAAGGAGTATCAGGGTTACAGAAGACGTTTCCGTAGACAACAAGATTGGCAGAGGTAGAAATGGCAGTAGATAAACCAGAGCCGCCCAGCAGTTGTAGGCACGTTAGCACACATAAAACATGGCTGTACCAAAGCACGTTTCTACAGAAATCATGAAAAAAAACCGCAAATGCATTTATTACCAAACACGGCAATCCTTCTATTCTTTTCTGGCAACCTCAAAGCGCTCATTCTCTACGACATCTGTCTAGTGAGAGAAGGCGTATTATGGAAGAAACAATGGCTAAAAAAGAATTTTAAAAGTGATTTATTAATACTTTCATGGAGTCAACGACATGTCAACTGCTGTGACAGAATCGGCAGCCGTATTCGGCTATAAAATGAGAGATAGACGACTCGATTATTTTCATGTAAATAAACAGTGCGTGCTAACGCTTTTAGACAAATTCGAAGCAAATTTTAGACATAGTCGAAAGCAAATTTATTTGCCACTTGAAAATCCATTTTAAAGAAAATATCAAAAATGTTTTCACGAGCTCCTGCAAGACTTGAAGTCACGATCTTCTTTTTACAAGACAGATGTTTTAACTGCCAAATCACGAAGACTCATCAGGGAAAAAAGCTTCACATGTTGGAAATCACAGGAGGACCACTAAAACGGTAAAAACCGGGAGTGGCGCCAGGATTTCCTCAATGCAGGGGCTAAGATACAGGGACAGGGGCCTATTACAATTGCGTGGCCATCCTCCTTACACATTCTCTACTGCAGCGTTGTAATGCTCATGTTTCTATCATTAAATAATTAAAAGTTCAAATGCACGGTTGATTCATACAATTCGAGGTTGAGTACGGTATGTTTTCGAAGCCTGAAATATATTAATTTCTCTTTCTTTGAAATAGTGGCGCCGGCGCACATGAATCAGTCCATTGCGTTGAGATGAATATATCTGGAGTGACCATAATGCATTGAGATGAATAAACCTGGAGTGAAAGCTGGCGTCAGCAGACGTCAAAACGTTCATGGGGGCATCTACTGACAAAAAAATAGCTTGACTGCAGCCAAAAATTTAACACCAAAATGATATATTATAATAAAAAATTAAGAACTACGAAATCCACCGCAAAAAATTGACTTTGGTTTAGTTTTTTAACGGATATACCGAAAAAATCCTGTTTTGTTTTTAAAACATACTTTTGTGCTTTTATAACGTTTTTTGTCACTGATGTTTCTCTATATGTTATATATTGCTATTATAACTGCAATCGCATGAAGCAGAGTGCATCTACTAAAGTTCCAATATGGAAACGAATTATTCTTGTTCAAATATGACCAAACTAAACCTACCGTTCATATTTATGAACATTAGTATTAAAACCACAAACGGAATGCTGATTGCTGAATGACCAGACTCGCCGCCGTGTTTCATGACCCGAAAACTGGCCAAACTTAGGGCTTAAAAGCTTTTAAAATTTCTAGACCCTCAGTATTTGTTTTCTGGGCATGTCGAGGCGAATCCATAATTAAAATCGTGCACTGAAAAGCTCAGTGCAAATGCAAAATAAAGGAAGAAAATGTAGACAAAACAACAATGTCACAGAGTAGATACATACAGAGGTGGAACTAGTCGTCGTAATGGCTGCGGAGGCTTACGTTATTTTGTACCAAATTGTACCCACTTTCTGCAAGCAAAAGATGATAAACTGCGCATGCTCAGAAAGTTCCCCCCCCCTGAAAATTACGTTCAAAATGGCGGGATATGAGAGACAGTGTTTTTTAGACTCTGCTCTAAAATTTTGTTAAATCCGCTCGAAATGTGCAACTTGTTTTTATTTTGTGGCAATAATGTTTAAGGAAGAACAGCATTTGAACTGACAAGCAAAATCCTCTGATGTGTGACAGAATCGAGCAACAGGATAACATTGGGAGCAAACATCTGATTTAATATCACTCATTCAGTCAGTAGGTTTAATACAGTGATATAATAGCAAAAGGAGTTGTGAAAAAAACTTCTTAACCGGCTTCATTAAGCGACAATTAATACTCTTCCATTACTGAGTACATTTGTCTGGATAAAATGGAAAAATAGAGCTGGGCGTTTTAGTATTTCACTTGCACTGAAGTTGTCTAAACCATGGAAATTGGTTGAACTTTCATCAGAATCTAAAGAGCTCACCTTTTTTAGCAGGATAAAGCTGAGTGGCATAAGAACATGGAAACTAAGACAAATGTTTTTCCATTTATTCTATCTATAACAATAAAACTTATGTGTAGAATTATTTCAAATTTGTGTAATCAAACTTTCCATTATGAATTTTTACAACTCCTGGAACAGTTTCACTATGCCATGGCAAAGCCAGCCTGACAATTATGTTATGCTATGCAAGTTTTTTTTAATCATTAAAATTCTGAGTATTTTAACACCTGGGCTGCTGAGTGGGGGTAAGGGGGCTAAGAGAAAATTTGCCTCAGGCTCTGAGCTTAAAAGGACCTCAAATCAAAACTAAGAAAAACAGTCTCTGAGGATGCAGGGTTCTGCCTTTTGAGGCATTCCTCACACTTCAAACCACATCACACGAGAATTAAAAAACCACAAGAAAATTATGAGTTCAAGCCCTGTTTCACATAGTTATGTTGCAAGCACTTCCATTTTTACTATGGCATTTGAGCATAGAAATATTTGCTAGCATAACCAAAATGTCACTGATAAAAATTCGAGCAGAAATTTTATACTTTTCAGAGACGTATCCAGGAGCAGTTGAAAAAAAAAATCCGCAACTTTTGCCTCCCCAGCAGGAATCGGACCTACATCCTGTGGCCTGAAAGGTATATAAATTTTGCTCGAATCTCCATCAACAAAACACTCTGATAACCAAAATGTCAGGCTGTCTTCACCATTCAGTGCTACAGTACTTATGTATAAAAAATATCCCAAATTCAAACTCAAATTGGACATAACCAGAAAAATTGTCGTAGAAAGTGGACGTGGAGACACAGGAGTGGACGGCCTTGTACATTTGGCCTTGTACAACAGTCCACTCCTGACTCCTGTATCTCCAACATTCCTTCATATTTGCTGGACTAAATCTCGTTTAAATCTTCTGTAAGTTTGTGAATTCTTGGTAAATGTCTTTCCAAACATATTTCTTTGTTCGAAGTTTTACATTCTTAAAGCTCTTTGTATTCTAAAACATTTTTAAACGGTACACTGCAATAAAAAGCGATCCGTCATTTTGAATTTCCACCAGACGTTTGCCGAGCATGAACACTACAAAAGGTGGGTACACTAGTTCCACCTCTGTATGTTTTACTCTGTGACAATGTATTTCAAACAGCAAACGTGATCCACAGAATTTGATTGGCTACCAGCATGATCTGATCTGGCAGGCATGGTCAGTAGCCGTTACCATGAAAGTTAAAACTTCTGCTGACGCCAGTTCTTTTAGACACTTTCTGTCAGTAATTTTCTATGCAGACACGCACTCCAGGTTTATTCATTTCAATCGTCAGGAGTACCATAGCTTTGGCATTATTTTTCAAACTCCACAATAGCTTGTGAAATAGCAAGCAGCAAGTTTGACTTGAGATCAGTGAGTCAAGTTATGAAAGTCAACCATGGAAATGTACAGAAGCTTCAATAAATAAAAACAAACAAAAATGAAGGTCATATGTAGTCCAGTAAAAGGAAATCCGTTTTTTTCGGCTATGCTCCGTGTTCCTTTACCAGCATGTGCAGCTTCCTTAGCCAAACTGTCTCTGTGGCTTAGCGGTTAAGGCCTCTGTCTAGTAAACAGAAGATCTTGAGTACAAATCTCGGCGGAGCCTCTAGTTTTAACCAATGGAAGTAATATCGTGCAAACTCAGAGGGAAAAACGTGGACAATAATTTTAGTTCATGTATTTGTATTTATTAAAGAGTTGTGACTATAATTTTTGATATTTTTTTGAAAATCAAATTGCATTTGTGGGATATATTCTTTCCACGTGTCCTTTGAAATATGAGAAAAAGCAGTTTTTTCCTGATCAATGTTATATGTTTGTGTCATAGCAATTGTACACACTGTTTCCATATACGTGGAAACAATCAAGCCGCAAATCTCTCGTTTAATAGCCGAATACGCAAACCAATTGTACCACAGCAGTTGACAGCTGCTTCGAAATATTAAAACAAAACTTATGAAAGTCATTTTATTGCACATTATTCTTTCGGCAAACGATGTCTTTCACTAGACAGATGCCGTACAGGCAAGCAAGTGCTTTAATTAGCTTGCATCACGAACACAATTATGGCTCATTAGCAAGGCAAAACAAAGTCATTTCCAGACGAAATCGAGGGCATTGCGTGTACAGGGAGAATTATACAATGCTTATTATCAACGTTTGAGTAAGTGGTTACATATTTTCTAATTATTTTTGTGAAGACAATTTCTAAGACGTCGAAACTTTATTATTAGGGAGCTTTAGCAAAGATGACGCAACGTCATCGATGACGTGAATGGCGTGGCCAGGGGCGTGATATGCAATGAAAGATGTACAACGCCAATTTTACGCCATTTCACATCCTCGTTGACGTCGCGTCGTCTTTGGTAAACCTCCCTAACGTGGAGTTAGCCAATCTCGATAGATAAGTCAGAGAAACTTTTGAGTAATTTCGATTTATCTATTAGGAGGTCGGCAAACAGTAGCTGAGCTCTAGGATCGCCTGAAGTTTAAATTACAAAATTGCGACTTTTTTTCTTTGTTTTTGCCAGGTCGATTACTAACAAATCGCCCGGTACAGCACGCGATAAGTTCTGATCGCCTGATATGTGATTGATGGTCAAACAAGCAAGTAATTATTGCTTTTAAACAAGTTTTAAAAATTAGTAAAACAATGGCTAATAACATTATTTTTCGAGATTTGGTGATTATCCAATCCTCAAATCCTCGGGAGTTTGAGGAATTTCCTTGGGATTCTTCCTCGAGAATTCTACAAACCTGGGCTGCGGTTGCGGGATGATTTATTGATTAATGTCCGTCAAGCCATGCTTGTCATTAACAATTGTTCATCATACAAAACTCTCCAAAAACGGTGCAGAAACCGGAATGCAGGATGGGCTTGCACGGGAATCGAACTCGTGACCTCTCGCACCCAAAGCGAGAATCATACCACTAGACCAGCAAGCCTTGTCTGCCGGTACGAGATATATCTTAAGTTTCTTAGTTGATACCACGACAACTTATGCGCATGAATAATCCTATGACTCTATCCTGCACGGAAACATTTGGTATTTCTACAATCTTGACCAAACACTGTGCTTTGTTTAAATACAATCCGGTATGTTTTGCTTGAATGTTTCAAGCATATTTCTTGTTTTAATGCACTAACTTTCTGTGAAGGCCTATTTTGCCATTCTGTCCAGTGTCCACTGCAAAATATTTCAACACCTCTACCAAATGTCACTTTACGTGCCTCGTTAATATTTGTGCGCGAATTCTTATCTACAAGACGACATTCATTCCATTAGGCATTAGATTGGGCATTTTGTAAAGCTACATCAAGAGAACTTGTGGTTTTCCAATTGTCAAGAAATTTCTAAACAGTTTTTAAGATAGCTAGAATTCAGAAAGTACATCCTATGTGCAAAATTCAAAGCGAGAATATCAGGAGAGCAAAGCAGAACAAATTAGTCCAACACCAATTTCAGATATCTATAAATAGCTGTAGTTATTCATGGCGAGTGGTCTAAGTCTTTGGCTTTATTCATCATTGTACAAAGATGCTTTCTGTCTCTCAAGTCATCTGAAGCGCTGGTTTTAGGCACCTTTCTTTTTAGGCGCTGTTTCGATTCCGTCGCTGTCACAATGCTTCTTGCCATGCCATGAATGTGCTGAGGTAATTTGCCTATCTTTTATACTAAACAACCAAAAAGGGGGCGTATCTCAAATGGTAGAGCGCTCGCTTTGCATGCGAGAGGTATTGGGATCGATGCCCGGCGCTTCCAAGTTTTTCAGAACTTTCTATAAGCTTGAAAAGTCTCTCTTTCGTTATTTATATTGTTTTGTATTGTTTAACAAAAGAATCTGCTTGACGTACCTATTTAAACAAGGTTCATTCACAGGCGCCACTATTCAATTCATTTCCCGCAATGGAAACGTTTATACAAGTTTAAAATGTTAAGGTTTGACTCTATGTTAGAATAAAAAGTTTTTATAATAGTAATTGTGTTTAGACAACTACAATTTCCGGATCACAAATGCAAAGTGCTTTTCAATCTTTTATTCTCTTTAAAGAACGTTCTCAACGAAAATATTGCAAATTTGAATATAATTTCTTCTAAAAAGTCAATATTGACACTTTACCAGGTAGCATAAATCTTGAGAATACCCGAAAAAATTTCTGTTTAATGGCGAAGCTGCCCGTGTTCTGCTTTAGTAACTTCAGTGCTACCAAGAATACTTCTACACGTCTACCAGATACTGAAAGAATATATTGCAATACTGCACAACGAACGTTAAAATTTTTCCCTCTCACTACGAATGCATTGTTTACTCTTCACAAATGGATTTGTTCTAGCCACGTCTATAAAATAATTGTGTAATTTAAGAGCCCACCTATTCTACGTGACTGCGGTAGAGTGAAAGAGGACGTTTTCAAAATAAGGAACTCCTGTTCACAGCAAGAATCAGTTGTTTTCAGGTAACTTGAAATTGGAGATTTTGCAAGGGCGCGAAGCGCCCGCAGTAAAGTCAAGATTATATGAGAACACAGAAGTGAGATATAA
>JAODVM010382523.1:0-10763 GCA_025400095.1 Phenganax marumi
GTGGGCGTCCCGACGCAGGAGGAGCAGGCGCTCCTCGATGTCGCGGAGGGCGAATCCGTCGTCCTCGATGGCAGCAGCTCACCGGGACCGGAGGGGGCGCTCGTCATCGGCGAGATGATCGTGAAGTCGAACGTCGATGATGCGACAACCGACTTCGTGCTGGCGCAGGGTGCACCAGCGCTGTCCTCGACGAATCAGTGGGTCGGTCGGCGCAGCGCCGAGCTCGAGGTGCGCTACGACCGCGACGCGATCCAGAAGCTCGCCACGACGCTGGTGGACGAGCAGACGGCACCGTACTTCGAGGACGAGGACGGGCGTCCCATTGCGAACATGACCTCGAGGCTCCTGCGCGACGCGAGAGGCGTGCGCATCGAGTATCGCGCATCGGCGGTGGGCGCCGATGTCGAACCGCCTCCGGGCTTCGAGGGCGTCGCGGGATCCAACATCGTGACCGCGAAGGAGATCGACAGCCTGCTGGCGGGCGCGCGCGTGAAGATGCGACTGGAAGATCTCGATCGCGCGGCGCACGAGCGCGTCGAGGTGAGCGCTGGTCACGTGGGGACGGTACCGCTTCGCAAGCCGCGCCCGGACGGGCGCATCGACTTCGACGCGCAAAGCAAGCAGTTCGCGATCTCGATCGTCGGCGTGTCGAGCACGCTGCGCAGGGCCAGCGCCACGACCAGCGCTTCCTGGTGCGGCGTCGCGCAATCGGCGCGGGTCACATGCTCGAGCGAGGCGGCCTCCGGCCTGATCCAGGCATCGCTGGTCTCGGCCGGCCGCATCAATTCGGTGATGAGGAAGTGACGCGCCGAGCCGCTGGGGGCGCCGGGCCATTCCGCGACGTCGGCGCGCGCGCGGCCGAGCGCGGTCAGAAGCTCGCGCAGGCCGTATTGCGGATGCGACGGTTCGAGCGCGTCCCAGCTCGCCTCGTCCATGTCGCGATCGAGACCGGGCAGGACGACCGCGCCCTGCGGCAATTCGGCGATGGCCGCGAGAAGGTCGCGTGTCGCGGGCTGCGAGCCGGTCGAGCCCGCCGCGATCACCGGCGTTTGCGGCGGCTGGGCGCGCCAGCGTTGGGCCTGGTTGCGGATCGCCCGCGTGCGCCGCTCGATGGCGTCGATCAGGCCGCGGCCGGCCAGCATCTGCGGCCAGTGTTCGCCGACGATGGCGAGGAATTTCAGCGTGCGCTGCCAGTGGCTCGCGAAGTTGCCGTCGACCAGCCCTTCGATGACCTCCGGGTGGTCCTTGGCGAAGTCGGCGCGCGCCGCCCAGACGTCGGCGATCAGCTTGTTGGCCTCGGCCGTGGTGGTGAGGATCTTGGTGCCCTCGACCCGGTCGGGCACGTTGTAGATGTCGGGCGCCCAGGAGACCATGGCGTCGATCGAACGGTCGGCCACGAAGGCGGCGGCGGCTTCCGCGGACACCGAGGTCACCCCGGCGAGGATGAGGTTGCCGCGATACGCGTCGAGCGCCCGCGCGAGCTCGGGCGTGAGATCGACGTCTACACGACACACCTCGATGCAGCTGGCAGCAGGAAGAACCGCGAGACACGCGTGCCGCAAATGGACGAGCTCGAGGCCTACATCCGTAGCCACTCGATAGAGGAGGGAGTCCCGGTCATCCTCGCGGGCGATTTCAACACCGAGCTCGGTCCTGCACGCTGTGCGGCGATCTCGGGCGAGACGAAGGACGTCCTGCGCCTCCGCAAGCTGATCCACTCACTCGGATTGAGCGACGCTTGCGCGAGCGGGGCATGCGATCCGAACGACTGCGGCCGTTGGAAGATGTGCGACAAGGAGCGAATCGACTACGTGTTCTACCGCGACGGCGCCGACACGAAGCTCGTCCATCGGACCAGTGAATGGGAGCCGTTCTTCGTGAAGCAAGGCTCGAGGCGCCGGCTCAGCGACCACCCGGGGCTGGCGGTGAGCTTCTGGGTCACCGGGGCACGCGAGTGAGCGCCGAGCAGTGACCGCGCCACGCACCCGAGCGCCTCGGAGCGAGGTTCGCCTCGCTCGTCTCGTCTCTGTGGTTCTCGCCGGGGCCGTGGGCTGCGCCGCGGATGTCGAGGCCTCGGAGAGGAGCGAAGCAAGGGCCTTTCGGGCTGGAGTGGCGCAGGCGGACTTGACGCCGCCACCCGGGCTGCCTCACTTTGGCCATTCGACGGAGGGAACCAAGCGGGCGATCGGCTACTGGACACGGCTCTACGCCCGCGCCTTTGTGCTCATCGACGGCCAGGGCAGCAAGGTAGCACTCGTTCAGCTCGACCTCGGTGCCTCCTCGCTCGTGCTCCATCGCGAGGTTCTGGAGGCACTGCGGGATCTGCACTACGGACCTGAGGAGCTCGTGCTCCTCTCAAGCCACACCCACGCGGGTCCGGGCGGCTACTTGAGTGCACGCTTCTACAACCGCCTAGGTGCGGCTCGATGCGGGTTCGATCCGGAGATCGTGCGGTGGTTGAGCGAGAGGATCGCTCGGGCGGTCCGCGAAGCCCACCAGAGTGCCGAGCCGGCGCTCGTGGCATTCGATCAGGTCGAGATTCCCGGAGTGGCGCGCAACCGAAGCCTGCTGGCCTGGCGCCGCAACTTCCCGTTTGGCCGGCCTACCTACACGGGCGGCCTCATTCCGTCGTTCTGGCTGCTCCGTATCGATCGCGAACGGAGGGAGGCGAGCGCACCGATCGGCGCCCTCGCCTTCCTGCCTCTACACGCCACCGCAGTAGAGGCAAAGAGCCGCTACTACCATGCCGACATTCACGGAGTGGTGGCCCGCCGGCTGAAGGAGCGAATCGCACGGGCCTACGAGGAAGCCGAGGAGCCGGTGGTGGGCGCGGCCGCGGGCCCGGAGGGCGATGTCTCGCCCGATTGGTTCCAGCAGGGCGAAGCCGAGGCCCGGAGGCTCGGCGAGGACATCGCTGACGAGCTCGGCCGGCTCTTCGTCGATCTCGATGACGACCTGACGACCCCTCGTCTCGGCGTGAGCTACAGCCTCGGAGAGCTCCCCGGGGCGGCGGTCACCGGTGGAGCGCTCTGTGAGAGGGCCGCGATCGGGATGGCGACGATGGCCGGCGCTGAGGATGGGCGCTCGTTCATATACGGACACCTCGGCTTCGTCGAGGGCAATGCCCGCAAGAAGCCGAAGGGCTGCCATGGCCGGAAGAAGACGGCCCTCGGCCTTCTCCAGAGGCTGATCGCCCCGCAAAGCCACTTTCCGCGCTACGCGCCGCTTCATCTGGTGCGGCTCGGTGAGCTCGGTGCGATCGCGACCGTGCCCGGCGAACCGACGACCGAGACCGCTCGTCGCCTGCGAATGGTGTTGGAGGCTGAGCTGGGAGTGAGAGCGACGGTCGCGGCGCACGGTACGGACTACGTGTCGTACTTCACGACAGAGGAGGAGTACGGCGCCCAGCACTACGAGGGTGCCTCGACTCTCTGGGGGCCGCGGACCCAGGTCTTTCTGGCCGAAAGCCTTCAGAAGCTAGCGGCGGGGACCCATGCGAGCGCGGAGACACCCCAGCTACGGCCGGGGCGGGCGAAGAAGATGCTGCCGAGAAAGCCCTGCGACGCTGCGAGTTGGCACGCCTTTCCCAGTCGCAACGGCCCGCCTCGCAAAGCGGGTGAGCCGTACCTGTTCGAGTGGAGGGGGCTGGCCAAGGGGCATCTCTGCGCCACCTTGCCCCGAGTCTCGGCACACTGCGACTACACGGACGGTTCGCACCGCGAGGCCGACAGCGACGAGGGACTCGCCTTTCACGTGAGCCGAGAGGGGCGCAGTCGCTGGTCCGCCAAGTGGGACGAAGCCGCGTTCCCGTCGGACGCCGTCCAGTGCAGGATCCGAGTCGAGCGCGCCGTGAACCTGGGCGGGCCGATCGAGTCGGATCCGTTCAGTCGCTGAGGGCGTCTACGGCGGTCCAGTCGTCGAGGTCCCGCCCGGCGGCCGCGATCAGTCGTCGGTGAACTCGATCACGAACTTCCGCCACGTCCCGTTGCAGCGCACCCGCCCGGCCAGGCGCAGCGGCACGGCCTTCAGGTTGAACTGCACGCCGGACATGTTGCCCGCCCGCATGTCCTGGTTGATGCGGCTCACGCTCACCGTGATCGAGCAGCCGGCGACGACGACATGGTCGGGGTTGCTGTCGATCCCCGTGTCGTCGACCTGAACGAGCTGCGGCATCCGGAAGAGCTGTTCGCGGGTCTGGTTGGCGAGCCCCGTGTGGATGCGGATGAACTCGAGGTTGATCCGGTCTCCGAAGACGCAGGGGCAGTCCGGGTCGGAGGGCTCCGCCGTCAGGGTCACCGTCGTCGTGTCCTCCGCCACCCGGGACAGGGCGTACTGGGTGTCGGTGTCGGCGACGATCCGGCGCGCCGGTCCCCCGTTGCGAGACTCCGTCATGGCGTCGATCGTGCAGTCGCTGCAGTCGACGGGCGGGTCTCGCGGCGGGGGCTCCTTGGGTGGCCGGCCGCCCTTGGGGTCGCCCTTGCGTTGTTCCGGAGGTTGTCGTTGCTCTTGCTCGTCCTTCATTCCTTGTTTGCCTCCTCGCTGGTCGGCAGGGTTTGGTGGTCTGATGGGAGATGGTGGTCAATCCGTATCCAGGACAACTCCGGGAAGATCGAAGTCCCTGACTACGAGACCACGTGGGAAGAGAAACTCGGTGCGGGACATCGGTGCCGCCACCGACAGAGCGGTGCCGAACCGATCGTTCTCGGAGGCGTTGCTCCGGAGGCCGGCGGAGTGTTCCGCCCACACTTGGGCACGCTCCGTGCCGAGCGCCAGGCCTGAGCCGTACAGCACCACCACGCTGCCCGCGTTCGCAGTACCCGCAAGTCGCTCGCCGGGAGCTCCGATAGCAAGATCCTGGTGACCGTCTCCGTCATAGTCACCGACTCCGAAGGCGGCTCCGAACAAGTCTCCCTCCTCGACTCCATAGGCGAGTCCCTTCTCGTCCTGATGCCAGAGCTCCTGCGCGGTTGCCGGACTGCCTCGAGGAGGCCCATAGAGGACATGAAGAACTCCGGCTCGGTTGAAGCCGACGAAGTTCTCCCTCTCGACGCCGATGACGAGATCGTCTCGGCCGTCGGCGTTGAAGTCGCCGATGGCAAGGCTGTCGCCGAAACGGTCGCCGGACTCGGCCTCTCCGGGCACGCCTGGAGTATTCTGATGCCACTGCTGGTTGCCAGCAGCTTCGAGCCTGGCGCCGCCGAAGACCACGTGCACGACCCCGACCCCGCCGATGGTCCCGCTCGGTGTGCCCTCGAGTGACTCTCCCGGTACTCCGATGACGAGGTCGTCACTCCCTCTGCCGTTCAGGTCGGCGGCAGCAAGGGTCTCACCGAAGTGATCGAGCGGCTCGCGCACGCCGAGGATCCCATCGGTATCCTGGTGGAGAACCTGCACCGCCGCAGGATCGGTGTCCAGATAGTCCGGCGATCCGTAGACCACGACGACGTCGCCGCCGTGCGGCGGCCCCGGCGCGCCGGCAGCTCCCGGCGAGCCGACGGCCAGGTCCGCGAAGCCGTCGCCGTCGAAGTCCGCGGACGCCAGGGACGCCCCGAACCACTCTCGATTGCGTGGCTGGAGGCCGAGGCCGTTCTTGCGGAGGATGATCGGCTGCGCAAAGTTGTCGGCATTGGGCCTCAGGCCCTCGGCGGTGCCGAAGAACACCACGACCGCCCCGTGCGAGGGGCCGGCGTTCTTGGCGCCGATTGCCAGCTCGTCAAAGCCGTCGTCGTTGAAGTCTCCCGCTACGAGCGCCGTTCCGAAGCGTGCGCCCCTGGCCGCGGGGTCGATGCTCTCGAACTCTCCGCCGAGGCCGGCGGAGCCGCCGTAAGCGACGATCACGTTTCCAGCTCCGCCCGTGTCGCCACCCAGGACCGGCGCGAGAGGTGCCCCGATCGCCAGGTCCGCGAGCCCGTCGCCGTTGAAGTCGCCGACTGCCAGCGTCGCACCGAGTTGCTCGAAGGGTCGCGGGCCGTCTGCGGGGAGACCCGCGCCTCGGCGAAGGAGACGGGTGCCCCTCGACCCGAGGCCGCGATCCGAGCCGTAGATGATTCGAACGGCACCGGCGTCGGTCGCACCGGGAAAGTCTCTTCCCGGGATCCCGATGGCCAGGTCGTCGTATCCGTCTCCGTTGAAGTCGGACGATCTCTCGGCGAACTGTGCCGCGGCGAGTGTGGCGGCCAGTGCCAGGAGAGCCGTCGTTGCCACCGTCCGTGAGAACAGCTTCATGGGTGCCTCCGTTCTGACGTTCCCGCTGCTCGCGGCACGAGGAGCGGGCTACCCTTCGGCTGCCCGGCGGTCTTGGGGTCCCTCTTCGGGGCTTGAGCCGCCCGATAGGGGAGGGAAGCGAGGACCCGTGGCTCTGCGGCGCTAGGTTTCCCTAGGTGTGCCTTTTCGAGGTGCTATCGAGATTGACGCATGGGTGCCACCACCGCAATCGGCTGAACGACCCAAGTTTGCGGGTCGGATGGCGGAGGGCGGTACCGACGCCGGTTCTGGCGGAGCTCGCGGCGGGGCTGCTCTACCTGGACATCCACTCCGTGGCGTTCCCGGACGGGGAGATCCGGGGGCAAATGGTGTCGGAGCGGTTGTTCGAGGACGGGTTCGAGAGTGGGGACACTTCCGGCTGGGCCGCGGTGGTGCCGTGACCTCCCGTCCCCTACCTACTCGCAGTTACAGACGAAGTCGCCATCGTTGTCCCAGTCGACGGGTCCGCAATCGCAGCCGCCGTTGATGTCTAGAAAGCAGTTCTGGTTGCCTTGACGTACGCACACCTTGTCGTTGCCGCCACAATCCGAGGACGCGTAGGTCCTGGTCTCCGTCACTCTCCTGAAAGCGGGGCATTCGCCTTCACCCAGGCCGGACGAGAAGTTCACGAGCAGTTCTGCGGCACCGTAGAGGTCGCTCAGGAGGTCGTGCACTTCCGCCGCCGTGTGCGAGCCAAACGGGGCGGTTGCGCACCCCGCGAGGTCTGCCGCTACGTCAGCTGCATCCGACCAGAGCGCTTGGACTACATCGCATACCTGCCAGCCGACACCCATCACCGCCAGACCGGCGCCGATCGCCGCGATGTCTCCAAACGGCAGCGGGCCGTCCGACATGGCGACCGCCGACAGCTTGTGTGTGGTATGTGCGGCCGCCTCAAACGCCTTGCCGGTGCACGCCCAGCCGACGCCCCAGGCCGAGAACTCGGCTGCATAGTCGAAGAGCTGACAGCCTGCACTCGTCTGAGGCTGCCCGGTCGAAGCAATCGCCACCGCCTCGGTACAACCCGGAGAAGTACCTGGAGGTGCCGAGAAGACCGACTCGCACGTGACCAACCGGAATCGCGATGCTGGAAGCGTCTCTGTGATCCTCAGCCGGTAGAGCGCGAGACGCCCTGGCTCTGTCACCACCAGTACCTCACGCATGACGTAGGGATTCCCGACCAGGTTCGTCCCGGTCTCGCCGATTGCCTGGCGAACGATCGTGAAGCCGGAGAGGGTGCGCTCAATCGTTTGGAAGGAGTGGGTGACTGAGCTTGCCGAGAGAAGCGCCTCAGCGGACGGCTTCAGCCGGCTCGTTCGATCTGCGCCTGCAATGCGCGTTGCCTCCGCCTCGAGGCCCTGTCCAGCCTGTCCTCTGCGAGGGGTACGAGGCTTCGCGTCGAGCACTAGGTACTCGATGATCGTTCCGGGACCACTATGGGCAACGACTAGCAGTGGGCTGGGCTGCCCCACCCGGCGCGTCTTGACTCCAGAGACTGCGATCAGGTCCTGCCCCTCGGGCAGCAGGGTCTGGAAATAGCGGCGATCGCGGCAGCGCGCATCGAACCAGAACTCGCTCTCCGGGCATCCCTCGATCAGTCGTTGTCGTTTCGAGTCCTCCCTGTCGACCTGCTGTGCGCGGGCACCGGAGCCCGATGCGGCCACTGCCATGCCCAGTATGAGGACGGTAAAGGTCCGCACGACCGGCGTCTGAGACTTCATTCATCTCCTCCTTGTGACCGACGGGACGTGATCGGCAGGACGAAGTGTTTCACGCCGCCGATCCTGGCGAAGCTCGCGGCGGGGTTGCTCCGTTGGCGCGGCCCAAGATAGAGGTGTCCAAGATAGAGGTGTCAAGGACATCTGGAGGACATCTGGAGGAAGACCCTCCAGCGCTTCGTTGGGCCGCTTCAAGCCCCGCCGGTGACCCCAGATAGAGGTGTCAAGGACGTCTGGAGGACATCTGGAGGAAGACCCTCCAGCGCTTCGTTGGGCCGCTTCAAGCCCCGCCGGTGACCCAACGTCGCGGCTGAGCGGCCTGGTTTCGACTCTCTTGCGGGCTCCTGATGGCGCCGAGAGCGCGCCGGCCGTGCCTGAGCGAGGTCACAGGGCGCACTCCGCCTTGACCGCGGGTACGGTCCATCGACGGTCTGTAGAGACGAGGCGGAATCTAGGCCGCTACCCAGGCTCGAGCGGTACCGGCGCCAGTGGCGGTGGTATCGCACCCGGCGGGAAGCGTGCTTGGTCGTAGCGACCGGCGCGTAGCGCTTCGGCCGCGGTGCGGTAGGCGTCGAGGAACGCGTAGTAAGCACGGACGAGCTGGCGGCGGACTCGCTTTGAGGCGGCATGAACTCTCGGTGCGGGAGAGCGGTCCTCGCGGGGGGGGCTTGCGTGGGGGTGTTGGCGGAGGATCTGGCGGCGCCCCAGGACGGGGCGACCCGTTGCCTCGGCGTAGCGAGCGGCTTCTTGCTCGATGGTGCGGACCAGAGTGCGGGCTTTGGCGTGGCGCTCGGTGACGGAGAGGTGGCTCCAGCAGGGCAGGGGGACCAGGGGGAGCTCTTCGTCCTCGGTGAAGGCACGTTCGCCGGCCTCTTCGCCGCGCTGCAGGGCCAGGTATAGGGCGGTTCGGTCGATCCAGGTGCCGGTGGCGGGCTCCCCGGTGAGGAGGGGGCGGACGCCGGTGGCGCCGGGCCAGTGGAGAGGGGAGGCGACGAGGCCTTCCTTGACGCCCTGCGAGCGGAGGTAGCGGAGGCGTGTTTCCTGGGCTTGGGGTTCGTCGGAGACGGGGATGGAGTGATAGCGGCGGGGGAAGACGGTCCCTCGCCAGTCGTGGAGGTGCTGGATCTCGCGGGCGAGCTTGGACTTGAAGTCGCGCATGAAGGCGGCGAGCCGCGCGGGCTCGTGGCAGATCACGAGAAGGTGGAAGTGGTTGGAGAGGAAGACGTAGTCGACGATGCCGACGTCGTGGCGTCGCGAGGCGCGGGCCAGGGCGCCGACGACAACGGAGGTTAGCCTCGGGGAGGGCGTGAGGAGGTAGCGGCTCTGGAAGCAGCGGTCGGTGACCTCGACGAGGCCGTCGCCCCGGGGGATGTGGCGGATATCGCGCCCCATGCTTGTTGAGACGGATTCTGGAGGTCTGGGTCTTGCAATCTGTCGGAGGGAACTGGAGCATCTCGGACGACACGCCCGCCTGAACGTCTCGTCGCCGACGAGGCACTCAGAGGCCGAGACCCCGTGAAGCACACTCCAATAACAAGCCTGCTGGCGCTCTGCCTGCTCGCGCTCCCGACCCACGCGAACGAAGGCAACGTCTTCCCCTTCCTCTTCCCCGCCTCCGGCTCTCAGGAAGTCCCCCCGGTCGACACGACCGCCACCGGCGGCTGCTACGCCGTCCTCGACCAGCCCGCCACCCAGGTCAACATCACCTGCGCCCACGACATCGTGGACGCCGTCTCGGCACACATCCATGCCGGCGCTCCCGGTGTCTCGGGGCCGATCGTGTTCGGGCTCGGGGATCCGAGCACGAGCCCGTTCTTTGCCATGTGGACGGGGTTGTCGGACGAGGAGATGGAGGCGCTGCTGGCCGGGGAGCTCTACGTCAACATCCACTCGAACGCCCACCCCGGCGGCGAGGTCCGCGGGCAGATCGTCCATCACCCGGTCGACGGCATGGCCTTCGGGGCCGACGAGGGGCAGGTGGTGCCGCCGACGGGGTCGGGGGCTACGGCTTCGTGCACGGCGGATCGGAACGACAACACGGCTGTGGTCACCGTGGAGTGCAGTCACGACATCGCGATGGCGACGGAGGCGCACATCCACAGCGGTGGGGTCGGGGTGAAGGGGCCGGAGGTACTCGACCTCGGGGATCCGGGCAGTCCCATCCAGGCGGCCGACCTGCTGTCGCCGCCGGTCCTGGCGGAATTCGCGGCGGGGCTCCTCTACCTGGACATCCACTCCGTCGCCTTCCCGGACGGGGAGGTCCGGGGGCAGATGGTGTCGGATCGGTTGTTCGAGGACGGGTTCGAGAGTGGGGACACCTCCGGCTGGTCGGCGACGGTGGACTGAAGGCCCCAGGGGTTCCGGGCATGGGCACGGGTTGCTGTGCCGTGGCCCGCGGTAACGAAGGCCCGGTGAGGGCGCCTCTGCCAACGAACGCGTGGACGTCCGTGAGTCTCGCGACCGCCCGCGCCGAACCGGGAGGTGCAGGATGAGCGCCGTGCGAAGAAGCGATGTCAGAAGCCTCGGGGTAACCGCCCTGGTGGTGATTCTGGGGGTCGCCGGAGTAGCGACCCTGGCTGCGATCGGGCCGGCGAGCCTCGACCGGAAGTGCGGCGGCTGCTCTGCCTGCTGTTCTTGGTCGTGCTAGAGGTCCTCGTCGTCATCGAGCTCGTGCGTTGCGTGAGGAGGTGCGACGACGGAGTGTGCATTCTGAAGTGCGTGGGCTTCTTCGTCCTCGCCACGGTGGTCCTGATCTATCTGGTCGTGCGCTGTCTCAGGGAAGCGGGGGGGCCGGTCTGAACC
>JAODVM010382634.1:0-10762 GCA_025400095.1 Phenganax marumi
TTGTATATACTTTAATGTTGTAATAACATTTTATAGATTCTTTATTAATGTAATATTTTATAAATCGACTTTGTAAATAGCTTCTGAAAAACCCGTTTGGGAGAATCTATTAAAATCTACTACTACTACTACTAATTTATTCATGTTTATCATGTTTATTCATAAGTTTTCCTAAATTTGTGAGGCCTGACTAAACAAACTTTTATAGAATATGCAAAAAAGTCGGTTGTTTTGTCTGTTATTTCAGTAAATTCATAGTATAATGTTAAAATTGAATGATGGCCTCTTAGCAGTAAAGTTTACATCTTTTTCTCAGAATATTTTATATCAACAGTGCATCAAAATATAATGCAGAAAATCTTGCTGAAAAACAAGCTGTCAACTATGAATTTAAAGCTATATGACAACGACAATTTAAACACGACATATTAATGACCGTATAAAACCCTGGCTGCCATAAAAAAGTACATTTTCATTCAGATTTTCCTCACGGACCTATGTCTTCTGTTCAGTGTACGATCATTAACTGCGTATAGGTAGGACAAGGCGTCAATTGTTATGAAAGCAAACTTCTATGTAGTTTTGACATCATAAAGATTACGACTGCTTTCGCTCTACGACCCAATAGTTCACAAAAACATCACAAATTTGACAGAATCCTTCGTAAGAGCAACAAAAACACTAAAACAGTGGAAACAAATGAAAGTTTCGCGCCTACAAACAATAGCAAAATGGATAGCACGCGGTAGTTTTCATCGACGTAGGTCCTGTATGACGTGAACATCAAATGCGGATTAAATTTTGACCAAGCGCTCCCTCCAGATATACTAATACAGCTCAGTGGTTTTCGCGTTATTACGCAATCAGTACTATGACGTCACGACATGAACTGCTGTACAAATAGTAAATCCCATTGATTTCTATACAACTGGATTACTCATCTGGCCGGAAAAATGAAGCCATAGGAAACATAGGAAATGACGAATTGGAGTACAAAGGTGGCCACCGCGAGACTTTCGGTCAATTGAAAACATCAACAAACCAAACCGCAAAGAACGCTCGACTTGGAGTTCCAAGATGGCGGAAGTGGCTTCAAAAGTTTGACTGCCGATCATTGGGAATGAATTGTATAGAAATCAATGGTAAATCCCCATTACTAGTGGTTACGTAATCATATGATAATGTGCATAAGTTTTCATAATTCATAATAAATTAGTAGCATGAATCGCTTGAGATACATACCGTTAGGTTCAACGTAAACAATTAACAAACGAAGCCATTGTACTCGAACCCAACAGCGACGCAACGAAGTAAAACGAAAACGAGGCGGATGAATCACACAGCGAAGTACACTTAATGCGATTCGAAGATCTAACTTGCAAGCGCAATTTAGAATTAATAATTTTGAAGTTATTGTTATTATTAGCGACACGTTGACGTAAAATTTAACTTCGACAGACATTATTGTTAATCAGTCCTACTATAACTCAAAAGAATTTTGTCCCCTCCCTACCTCCATAGTCTTGGGCATGCTTTGTTGTTGATTGCCCCCTCATGATCTCGCGCACACGCGGAGAAAGTTGGAGTACGACACCAAGTGCCGACAGACAACTACAAAGCATGTTCGAAACTGTGCGCTCCGCTCGTGCGGGCAAAACGGCCTGTAGTGGAAAACGGCCTTATCGGGTGAAGACGCAATCAGTGTATTTTTTGTTTCTTGAGAACCAAAGCATAGCTATCGGCTTTGAAACAAAGAAAAACGCTGCGTTACGCTGCGGCTAAAAGGGAAAGCGAGCATTCTAAAAAAGACAGGCATTCAAATTGCAAATTTCAATAAATTTGTCAAATTTCCCTTCAAATGATCAATTTGAATGAGTATCACTTATTAATGTCGATCATTTCCAACGTTCAAACATTAAATATTCACCATCTGGCAAGTAAATGTAGTACACTTACGAAAGCTTTGCACATGCAAGCGAGTACACACCTTATATAAAGTAATACTTCAGTGTAGAAGTCCACCAAGCCTGAAATTCATTGCCTCTGTTCTAATCTGCCCAAATATGCACGCGTTGTTTTGTCTGTGTTGTAATAATAAAGTTTGCCTCCTATTTCGAGTCACACAATTTGCATTTTTTTCAAGCAGCTGCCAGTTTCTCGACGTTCTACGTAAACAGTCAATTTCTATTGGCTTCTTGTGCGAGAATTCATTATATTTCGAAACTATATTTGCACCATATCGAACCTCCCGGGAAAATCGGGTCTACAACACATTAACGAAGGTTAATAGTCACTGAGAAAGAATCTTCTTATCCAGTCAAATATGCATCTGTAAAAGTGATACATCAAGGACGACTATATTTGGAACAAGTTTTATCGCGTCATGAAAGCTGATTAGTTTAACTGTATTCCCAGCAAGCTATTTTAAATGTGAGAGTCTGCGACTCGCAATAGTAATATTGCAACTGTTAGTGCCAGTGGACGATGATAAACGTGTCAACGGATAGTAATTCTGGAGTCAAGAACTCTGTTGAATCCTTGTTTTCGAAACGATCTCGGGGAAAAGTCCGTCTGCCACCATTATCCAAGACGCAATTCACACGGCATATGCTACAACAGCCAGCCGTCGAGCAATCACTTCGCCGAGAAAGAAAACAATCGTTACCGTACACTTCAAATATATCTTCGCCGTTAATACTCGACAATCATTACATGCCAAAGGACTACAAGTGTCCAAGAAGTCCGTCCAATTTATCTTTGCAATTCAACTTTGAAGAGTCTGCGCGAGTTTTCGAGGCAGCTGACACATTGGCAGAGAGGAAAGTAATGGATGGAGATAAACACAACCAGAAACGAGCGAACAGTTCAAAACAGCAGCGAACAGGAAGAAGCAATAACGCAATATCGAATGGTTATCAGGTGCTAAAGAACGAAGATCCAACAAAGTGTGTGAAAGAGAAGAAAGTACGGAGCAATACTAGAGCCTCATCAAGAGTTCATCCTACCAAGTCGCGGGTTGATAAGTCGCCACAAGGTATTAAATCATCCACAAAATTTCGAGTAGAAGAGGACAATGAACGAAAAAGGTCAATGTACGATTTACGAGAAATCCTATCACTACCGTCCGCCAGTCAATTGAAGATCAAGTCAATGACTTCCTCGCTTCCAAATAGCACCCCGAATAATACAAAACAGAACGAAAGGGAGGCAGGGAATGTAGCGCCTCGTCGCTCAAAAGCTAGAGCATCGGACGAATACACATACGATGTTTTTGAATTTTTAGCACTCCCGACTAACTCTTCGAAAGATAGCAAGGAACAAAAAAAGTTCGACGAGCTTCGAGAACAGCAGAAGACGGCGACAGAAAAAGGTAGTGCATCTAGTAGGAAAGCAGCCGCACCGTCTGTAATTGTTGCAGATTATAGTTTAAATAAGGATTCATGCAAGTCCACGAAAAAACGATTGGTACGTCCAAGTCGTGAGCGGCCAAAAGGTAATTTTCCTAGCGATGACCTTCCAGGGGTGACTGGACGGAAAGCAACGTTAGAAGCGCCGAAAAAAGGTGGGAAACGAAGATCAGTTTACAATCTTAAAGAATTTCTTACGCTACCTGAGGAATCGCGCTCGCTAGAGAAAGTAATGCGGGACGCTAAGCCACGAACTAGTTCAACGGGTGAAGATTACCGAAAAGAACCCTGTATTAAATATGATCTGACAGAATTTCTTAACTTCCCAGAAGCAGATGACTTGCAAGCGAATTGGTCAGACCGCGAGTGCACTGAGCTTGAGTTGCGCAATCGTAATCTATCTGTTTATGACATATACGAGTTTCTAAGACGAACTTCAGCAAACGAATTGTCGGTAGGACTCGAAAGTGATCACGATCTCCCAAAACAAAGGGAATCATCAGCTGTGACAACAGCGATTAGAAAGTCAAGCAATGAGCGTCTATTGCAAGACAACAACGAGGAAAAGATTTCTCAGGGCACAAGTTCGTATGATCTGCAAAAATTTCTCACATTTTCAGCACAAACTAACAAAAACAAGACGCAGCTTAAACGACGTACACACGAAACGTTAACAATCACCTAGCAATGCTAGACAATTGACGAGAGACAAGCGCAGTTCCTAGAAGTCGATAACTAGGAAAGAGCCTACTTCGCCTTGGTCGGAAAATTTTAAATTTCAATCAACTTTAAACATTCGTCAAATTAGTAATTAAAGATGAAAAGACACCTGCAAATTAAAATCCGTCTAAATATGACTTGAAAAGGGTAGCTGTTCTGTAGAAGTATTATAAACCGAAATGTTGGATGCCAATCTCGTTTCCTCCTTTCCTGTCAGAGGACATTCCAATGCCATCTCGACCAAGATTCGCATCCCTAAAGCCTTAGTGAAACAAGGTTAAGAATTGGCGAAATTGGTCAACAAAAATCAGTTTTAGAGAATACTTCAAGCTTTGAATGAGCAAAGTGAACGCTTTATAAGTGTTTCGAAGGTGCTTTAAAGTTGATGAAACTCTCGATAAACTTAACCAAAGATTGAAAACAAATACCTAAAGTTGTACGAGTACCAAAATGCCTCTTAAACAATGGATTTGCGATTATACGTATCAATAACGTTGTCACAAAACATTGTCGCATGAAAAAAAAAATTCAAAGTTTAAAAGGTCGTCAAAGTAATGGCAAAATGGGGAAAACGGTTTGTGTCACAAACGAAGCTAATTTAAAAATCTCATGTTTGTGTCATTCCCATATCTTTGACGACCTGTTTTTCTATTGAAACATATTGCAGATCGTCTTTGAACGATTTACCTATGAAGAGTAACGTGCAATCCTTTCAGGGGTAGGAGCCACTGATCTGTACATAGACTGAATAGCGCAGAATAAAATCCATCAAAAAATTGAAGCGGAAGTAAATGTGCAGCATCGCTTGTAAAGGCCCCACTATTGCTTCTTCCACTGATTATACAGAACTTGTAGACAAATTGAATTATGACTTCAATAAGATTTATGAGCGGCTCGTTAGAAATAAATTATAGTATCACCCTACTAAAACAAAACTAATGATTATAGGATCGGCACACAACCTCAATAATAAGATTTGTGATTATCCAGTTACGCTAAGTGGAAAATCGATCCCTCGAACAAATTGTTTCCAATTCCTAGGCGTATTCTACGGTGGCCCAGACGCGACAACACAAAACACATTTCGCATTTTTACATGTTTGTGTCTTTGAATTTTTGTGTTTTTGTACTTTTTGATTTTTGCATTTTTTGATTTTTTGATTTCTTGATTTTTTGATATTTTGATTTTTGCATTTTTACATTTCTTTGATTTTTTAGTAGCGTTTCTGTTACGTTTACTGACTACAAAGACTGCAGTCTTTGTAGTCAGTAAACGTAACAGAAACGCTACTAAAAAATCAAAGAAATGTAAAAATGCAAAAATCAAAATATCAAAAAATCAAGAAATCAAAAAATCAAAAAATGCAAAAATCAAAAAGTACAAAAACACAAAAATTCAAAGACACAAACATGTAAAAATGCGAAATGTGTTTTGTGTTGTCGCGTCTGGGCCACCGTAGAATACGCCTAGGAATTGGAAACAATTTGTTCGAGGGATCGATTTTCCACTTAGCGTAACTGGATAATCACAAATCTTATTATTGAGGTTGTGTGCCGATCCTATAATCATTAGTTTTGTTTTAGTAGGGTGATACTATAATTTATTTCTAACGAGCCGCTCATAAATCTTATTGAAGTCATAATTCAATTTGTCTACAAGTTCTGTATAATCAGTGGAAGAAGCAATAGTGGGGCCTTTACAAGCGATGCTGCACATTTACTTCCGCTTCAATTTTTTGATGGATTTTATTCTGCGCTATTCAGTCTATGTACAGATCAGTGGCTCCTACCCCTGAAAGGATTGCACGTTACTCTTCATAGGTAAATCGTTCAAAGACGATCTGCAATATGTTTCAATAGAAAAACAGGTCGTCAAAGATATGGGAATGACACAAACATGAGATTTTTAAATTAGCTTCGTTTGTGACACAAACCGTTTTCCCCATTTTGCCATTACTTTGACGACCTTTTAAACTTTGAATTTTTTTTTTCATGCGACAATGTTTTGTGACAACGTTATTGATACGTATAATCGCAAATCCATTGTTTAAGAGGCATTTTGGTACTCGTACAACTTTAGGTATTTGTTTTCAATCTTTGGTTAAGTTTATCGAGAGTTTCATCAACTTTAAAGCACCTTCGAAACACTTATAAAGCGTTCACTTTGCTCATTCAAAGCTTGAAGTATTCTCTAAAACTGATTTTTGTTGACCAATTTCGCCAATTCTTAACCTTGTTTCACTAAGGCTTTAGGGATGCGAATCTTGGTCGAGATGGCATTGGAATGTCCTCTGACAGGAAAGGAGGAAACGAGATTGGCATCCAACATTTCGGTTTATAATACTTCTACAGAACAGCTACCCTTTTCAAGTCATATTTAGACGGATTTTAATTTGCAGGTGTCTTTTCATCTTTAATTACTAATTTGACGAATGTTTAAAGTTGATTGAAATTTAAAATTTTCCGACCAAGGCGAAGTAGGCTCTTTCCTAGTTATCGACTTCTAGGAACTGCGCTTGTCTCTCGTCAATTGTCTAGCATTGCTAGGTGATTGTTAACGTTTCGTGTGTACGTCGTTTAAGCTGCGTCTTGTTTTTGTTAGTTTGTGCTGAAAATGTGAGAAATTTTTGCAGATCATACGAACTTGTGCCCTGAGAAATCTTTTCCTCGTTGTTGTCTTGCAATAGACGCTCATTGCTTGACTTTCTAATCGCTGTTGTCACAGCTGATGATTCCCTTTGTTTTGGGAGATCGTGATCACTTTCGAGTCCTACCGACAATTCGTTTGCTGAAGTTCGTCTTAGAAACTCGTATATGTCATAAACAGATAGATTACGATTGCGCAACTCAAGCTCAGTGCACTCGCGGTCTGACCAATTCGCTTGCAAGTCATCTGCTTCTGGGAAGTTAAGAAATTCTGTCAGATCATATTTAATACAGGGTTCTTTTCGGTAATCTTCACCCGTTGAACTAGTTCGTGGCTTAGCGTCCCGCATTACTTTCTCTAGCGAGCGCGATTCCTCAGGTAGCGTAAGAAATTCTTTAAGATTGTAAACTGATCTTCGTTTCCCACCTTTTTTCGGCGCTTCTAACGTTGCTTTCCGTCCAGTCACCCCTGGAAGGTCATCGCTAGGAAAATTACCTTTTGGCCGCTCACGACTTGGACGTACCAATCGTTTTTTCGTGGACTTGCATGAATCCTTATTTAAACTATAATCTGCAACAATTACAGACGGTGCGGCTGCTTTCCTACTAGATGCACTACCTTTTTCTGTCGCCGTCTTCTGCTGTTCTCGAAGCTCGTCGAACTTTTTTTGTTCCTTGCTATCTTTCGAAGAGTTAGTCGGGAGTGCTAAAAATTCAAAAACATCGTATGTGTATTCGTCCGATGCTCTAGCTTTTGAGCGACGAGGCGCTACATTCCCTGCCTCCCTTTCGTTCTGTTTTGTATTATTCGGGGTGCTATTTGGAAGCGAGGAAGTCATTGACTTGATCTTCAATTGACTGGCGGACGGTAGTGATAGGATTTCTCGTAAATCGTACATTGACCTTTTTCGTTCATTGTCCTCTTCTACTCGAAATTTTGTGGATGATTTAATACCTTGTGGCGACTTATCAACCCGCGACTTGGTAGGATGAACTCTTGATGAGGCTCTAGTATTGCTCCGTACTTTCTTCTCTTTCACACACTTTGTTGGATCTTCGTTCTTTAGCACCTGATAACCATTCGATATTGCGTTATTGCTTCTTCCTGTTCGCTGCTGTTTTGAACTGTTCGCTCGTTTCTGGTTGTGTTTATCTCCATCCATTACTTTCCTCTCTGCCAATGTGTCAGCTGCCTCGAAAACTCGCGCAGACTCTTCAAAGTTGAATTGCAAAGATAAATTGGACGGACTTCTTGGACACTTGTAGTCCTTTGGCATGTAATGATTGTCGAGTATTAACGGCGAAGATATATTTGAAGTGTACGGTAACGATTGTTTTCTTTCTCGGCGAAGTGATTGCTCGACGGCTGGCTGTTGTAGCATATGCCGTGTGAATTGCGTCTTGGATAATGGTGGCAGACGGACTTTTCCCCGAGATCGTTTCGAAAACAAGGATTCAACAGAGTTCTTGACTCCAGAATTACTATCCGTTGACACGTTTATCATCGTCCACTGGCACTAACAGTTGCAATATTACTATTGCGAGTCGCAGACTCTCACATTTAAAATAGCTTGCTGGGAATACAGTTAAACTAATCAGCTTTCATGACGCGATAAAACTTGTTCCAAATATAGTCGTCCTTGATGTATCACTTTTACAGATGCATATTTGACTGGATAAGAAGATTCTTTCTCAGTGACTATTAACCTTCGTTAATGTGTTGTAGACCCGATTTTCCCGGGAGGTTCGATATGGTGCAAATATAGTTTCGAAATATAATGAATTCTCGCACAAGAAGCCAATAGAAATTGACTGTTTACGTAGAACGTCGAGAAACTGGCAGCTGCTTGAAAAAAATGCAAATTGTGTGACTCGAAATAGGAGGCAAACTTTATTATTACAACACAGACAAAACAACGCGTGCATATTTGGGCAGATTAGAACAGAGGCAATGAATTTCAGGCTTGGTGGACTTCTACACTGAAGTATTACTTTATATAAGGTGTGTACTCGCTTGCATGTGCAAAGCTTTCGTAAGTGTACTACATTTACTTGCCAGATGGTGAATATTTAATGTTTGAACGTTGGAAATGATCGACATTAATAAGTGATACTCATTCAAATTGATCATTTGAAGGGAAATTTGACAAATTTATTGAAATTTGCAATTTGAATGCCTGTCTTTTTTAGAATGCTCGCTTTCCCTTTTAGCCGCAGCGTAACGCAGCGTTTTTCTTTGTTTCAAAGCCGATAGCTATGCTTTGGTTCTCAAGAAACAAAAAATACACTGATTGCGTCTTCACCCGATAAGGCCGTTTTCCACTACAGGCCGTTTTGCCCGCACGAGCGGAGCGCACAGTTTCGAACATGCTTTGTAGTTGTCTGTCGGCACTTGGTGTCGTACTCCAACTTTCTCCGCGTGTGCGCGAGATCATGAGGGGGCAATCAACAACAAAGCATGCCCAAGACTATGGAGGTAGGGAGGGGACAAAATTCTTTTGAGTTATAGTAGGACTGATTAACAATAATGTCTGTCGAAGTTAAATTTTACGTCAACGTGTCGCTAATAATAACAATAACTTCAAAATTATTAATTCTAAATTGCGCTTGCAAGTTAGATCTTCGAATCGCATTAAGTGTACTTCGCTGTGTGATTCATCCGCCTCGTTTTCGTTTTACTTCGTTGCGTCGCTGTTGGGTTCGAGTACAATGGCTTCGTTTGTTAATTGTTTACGTTGAACCTAACGGTATGTATCTCAAGCGATTCATGCTACTAATTTATTATGAATTATGAAAACTTATGCACATTATCATATGATTACGTAACCACTAGTAATGGGGATTTACCATTGATTTCTATACAATTCATTCCCAATGATCGGCAGTCAAACTTTTGAAGCCACTTCCGCCATCTTGGAACTCCAAGTCGAGCGTTCTTTGCGGTTTGGTTTGTTGATGTTTTCAATTGACCGAAAGTCTCGCGGTGGCCACCTTTGTACTCCAATTCGTCATTTCCTATGTTTCCTATGGCTTCATTTTTCCGGCCAGATGAGTAATCCAGTTGTATAGAAATCAATGGGATTTACTATTTGTACAGCAGTTCATGTCGTGACGTCATAGTACTGATTGCGTAATAACGCGAAAACCACTGAGCTGTATTAGTATATCTGGAGGGAGCGCTTGGTCAAAATTTAATCCGCATTTGATGTTCACGTCATACAGGACCTACGTCGATGAAAACTACCGCGTGCTATCCATTTTGCTATTGTTTGTAGGCGCGAAACTTTCATTTGTTTCCACTGTTTTAGTGTTTTTGTTGCTCTTACGAAGGATTCTGTCAAATTTGTGATGTTTTTGTGAACTATTGGGTCGTAGAGCGAAAGCAGTCGTAATCTTTATGATGTCAAAACTACATAGAAGTTTGCTTTCATAACAATTGACGCCTTGTCCTACCTATACGCAGTTAATGATCGTACACTGAACAGAAGACATAGGTCCGTGAGGAAAATCTGAATGAAAATGTACTTTTTTATGGCAGCCAGGGTTTTATACGGTCATTAATATGTCGTGTTTAAATTGTCGTTGTCATATAGCTTTAAATTCATAGTTGACAGCTTGTTTTTCAGCAAGATTTTCTGCATTATATTTTGATGCACTGTTGATATAAAATATTCTGAGAAAAAGATGTAAACTTTACTGCTAAGAGGCCATCATTCAATTTTAACATTATACTATGAATTTACTGAAATAACAGACAAAACAACCGACTTTTTTGCATATTCTATAAAAGTTTGTTTAGTCAGGCCTCACAAATTTAGGAAAACTTATGAATAAACATGATAAACATGAATAAATTAGTAGTAGTAGTAGTAGATTTT
This sequence comes from Phenganax marumi, assembly GCA_025400095.1. Lineage (NCBI taxonomy): Eukaryota > Metazoa > Cnidaria > Anthozoa > Malacalcyonacea > Clavulariidae > Phenganax > Phenganax marumi. Next base: position 10,652 of record JAODVM010382634.1, read on the forward strand.
AATAGATTCTCCCAAACGGGTTTTTCAGAAGCTATTTACAAAGTCGATTTATAAAATATTACATTAATAAAGAATCTATAAAATGTTATTACAACATTAAAGTATATACAA
>JAODVM010382745.1:0-10761 GCA_025400095.1 Phenganax marumi
AGAACTAACAATACACCATGTGTCGCATTCAAGTATGACTGCGACACCTTGTCTAATGTTTTGCCTTCCTTTCACAAAGTGTGGATTCTCTGAAAAATTTTTCTGTCTTCGTTTTGATGCTATTAACATAATTTCTGTTCTAAGTAAGTTGTTTGTTTGTAGTAGGTTCCAAGTTAGACCAGTTAGACCCTTGTGGAACTCATTCGGTTTAATTTTAATATCAGACTTTATATTCAAGTAGTTCACCTTAAAAAGACCGAAAGAAGTGATCCTTGCAAAATAGCTATATTCATTACAACATCGCGCTGCTTTAGAATAGTCTCGATTGGCTTTCATTCCTAGTAGTGAAAATATCAGTACGTCTTAGTACACAGAGTGTTTCGCTCGCTCGGGTGGAGCACACAGTTTGATCATGCTCTGTCGGTGAGCTTGGCACTGCATGACAAATTCAACTTTCTCCGCGTGTACGCAAGTTCAAGAGTGGACCAATCAACAAAAAGGAATGCTCAAAACTGTGCGCTTTGCCCGCGCGGGCAAAACGACCGTAATGGAAAAACAGTCTTTATTGACAACTGTTATATTTTAATTAGAAGAATTCGCTCAGTTTCATCTGGAGGACGTATGTGTAAATATGTTCACTCAAATATCCAATATAAAAGAATCCATAAATTTGACTCCCCACCGATCGAATCGTTGTGGCTTTTACTTCGTCCAAGCCACCTCCTAAGATCAATCTCAGTTATACTTCCTGCTGTTATGCAGGTGCATTAAAACTACCAAATCGTGTAGTCCTGATGGAATACCAAACTAGACCTTAACGATATTTTCAGATAAACTTGCTCCAGTATTTGTAACGTTTGCAACATCTCATTCCAACAGAGAATTTTCTCTGAGCAGCTAAAAAGGTCGATTGTTGTCCCAATCCCTGAAACATCTCCACCCGCAAGTATCGAGAATGATCTTTGACCAATGTCATTAACATCGCAAGTTTGCCAAAATCGTAGAAGGTTTTACCCTTGCCTCTCTACTTGCTGACATTGCCACTAAACTGGATACGAAACAATGTGCTCTTCCAGGGAGATCAACAACTCACGCACTGGTTTACCTTTTCCTTCAAATTATGTCTGGATTGGGTGTCGACCAGTGTGGGATAAAACTTTTCTCGGCTGACTTTAAGAAAGGTTTCGATTTGGTTGACCATAGTACTACTGTTCAGGAAATGGAAAATCTTCATGTTAACCCTGTTATTGTTCTATGGATAGAAGACTTTTTAGCGAATAGGAAGCAATGTGTTAGGATTGGGGGCCAGGGGAGTCATACTCCTGGTAGCTATCAGTACATACACGGTGTAATTCAGGTTTTCTGCAAAACGGTTTTTATAAACAAATTATTATTAGTATCATTATAACCGCGCACGCGTGTTAGTGCAGCGTGCATCAGGTGTACATCAACAAACCTCAGTACAGCTACAGCATAGACTTCATAACACAAGTACTACTTTGAGCATGATTGCTTATCTTACATGTATGTATAAACAGCTTGAGGGTGTTGTAGACCGGCATGAATCTCACTGAATGATGCATCACCTCATGATGAGAAGATTCTCCAGAAGGCACTAGGCCTGGAAAAGGGTGAATGGCTCAACACGGAAAAATTAGCAATGTGTACGCGACCTACATTCATGTTGTAGATTAGAAATGTGCTAGATTATTCAAGCTGCAATCTATATTCACTAAACTTTTTTCAACATACTACAACAGGAAGATATTGAATCTGTCTCAAGTTTAGTATCCATCATTTGCTAGAATATGTCTATATTAATTAAGTAAAACTGCGAAAAAACTGTATCGAGAAAAATTTTCCCATGCAAAAGATTCTAGAATCTTTTATGGATTGTGGTTGTATCAAGTGCCGACACACCACACACTTTTGTTGAAGAAACTGTGAATATTAAACCTGTCTCTACGGGTGTCCGTTTTAATGAGATTAATGTAATAGACGAGTGGGATAAACTGCTGTATGTTTCGAGAGCATGAGCGAAAAGTGTAGAACAAACCTAGGCGGTTTAAATTGAAGAGGAACTGAGAAACTCACAAGTGAAATCGGATATGGCGCAATGCTGAAGAACTGCACGGGAGGAAATATGTTTTAAATTATTCTCGACTTAGCGCTGCAATGCCTAATTAAATTATTCTGGTTCTAATCTAGACACGGTGCTATGGCCGAGAGCTTCAACCATAGGCTTCAACTTAGTCAAGAGCAGCGCCTACTAAAACTTGTCAGAAAAACATGGCGTCGAACTGAAGAGACTGAGAATAAGCGAAACATATTTTTAATTAGCCATGGTTTTGAGTTTTGGCTTTTGATTTGATGTTAGCAGTTTTAGTAATTAGGATCTAAGTTCTTATTCAAGGTGTTGAAAGAGAAATTTAGGAAAGATATGTCATATACGAACTGCCTGAAACTATCAAACTCTTTGCTTACTTCGGCAAATAGAATTGTTGAGAGATGTTTATGTACAACAATCTTTTTTATTCAAAATGAAGTAAATCTAATTCATGACAAATAATCAGAGGAATAAACACACCTTGGGTAAAGAAACGCAGTCTTTCCGTGCCTTTCATTTGAGAAATATTTCAACAACACTTACTCTACCGTCGGGGCACAGATATATACTTGCAAACGTGATAAGAAAAAGGTGGTGAAAACTTTATTATTATTCTCCAGTCTCCACAAATCACATCTTCATTCACTAGGTCTTTACCATACATAAGTTCGCATAAACATGAACACAAAATAAAGCAACTTAGTTGAGTCTCTGAATATGTTTTTCGCATCGTTGTACACCGTATTAATCTTGCTTCAACAGTGATATAAAGCAACGGCTTTCGCAAGTCCCCGAAACATCGTTCAGTCGCATAACAATGCATTTTTTTTATCATGCACACGTTTGTATGATAAACACAAACAAAAAGACAGAACAAAGACTTTGGTAGAGTATAAAAACTTTATCTTCCATGCCTGTCTTTACTGTACACACGTTTGCACAAACATTACCAAAAAGATAGAAAAAGGCTTTGATCAACAAATCAAGCTCCTAAACTTTCATCTTCAAGGACTATGCCTTTTCCGTGCACAAATTTTTACAACCATGATCAGAAAGGCAGTACAAAGACTTTATAGCTATGTCTCTAAAATGCTCGTGAATGCTCAATCATGCAAACGTCTCGCCCGCCGAAATTCTATAGTGCGATTGTGCGAAGATTGATCGAAGCAACTTCTTAATGAAGTAGATTTTTTTAAAATTTATTCATAACTTCGTAACAAGTTTTCTTATAGTCTCAAACATGCAAAAAAACCAACAGAAGAACCATTGTGTGAAAATACTGCCTTCCTGCAGAAGAAATTAATGAAGCAGTACATGTTTTTGCCAAAACTTTTTTTCCAAAACTGATATTGTGTTGTTGAACTTTATACGACCTATCGCAACATAGCGAACACCTTTAAGCCAACGAAAAACGTTTATCGTAGTTATTCTAAAAAATTCAATATCCTTCTTCGAAGATTTAAGACGTACGTCATACGTTTTTAAATGAAAGTTCTTCAGAATCACAGCTGCTTGTTTAAAATGCAATATTATTGATATGCCAAAAGCAAATTGCCTTGACGTCATTGTCTTCCGTGAAGATCAAATAAAAGGGAAAAATGCTCAATGATGGGATACGTTTTAAAGCCATCCAGACAATATTTCGTGCCCCAACAAGGTGTGGTTTGAGAGCAGCTATATATAATCTGATATAATATAATTTTATGTTGAAAGGACGTCTGGGGCAATTTTTACGAATGGGGTTATAACTATCGTCAACAAAACAGTCGAGTTATTGATACTAGCTTTTCAACAGTAGGTTAAGCTGTTCGCTTGACCTTGAATCGCTCTGACTGCTCCCCATTATCAAGGTTAACAATTTATTGTGTGGTCCATTCATTTATGTCCCGAGCTAAGTGACTATTATTGTCGTTGTCTTCACTTTACAACGAGTTTTCATGGTCAACAAAATTACAAAAGAGACAACAAAGATTTCGAGCGATTCTACAAAGCATATCTTATTCGTGTTCATCATGCAAGTTTGCTTACGAAGACCTTAATCATTTGTCTCCGAACCACAACTCTAATGACTATGCTTTCACCATGCACAATCTTGCATAAACATGGACAAAAAGATAAAACAAAAGTTTTGGTTAAACTGTCCAATTAGATCTCTATTGGCTATATAGATCGTTCTCCTGTACAAGTTTTCTTGAACAAAAAGACAGAATCAACGTTTTGGTCATATCTCTAACCATCTCAATGGACGATTTGCATATAGACTTAAGTTTGATAGAAAGAGCATCTTAACTTTAGTAAAACTGCAAAGTGTGGTTGCAAAACATTGTAACGTGGAAAATATGATATAATCCAGCAAAGATTATAAATTCTTGGCATGTAATATACAGAAATATCAAAATCGGCAAACTTCGCAGAGCTATATAGTTTTCGCACATTTCCAATTCTCGCAACCAATTTGCAATTATACTGAATTTAATAACATGATCTTCCTTGCTGTGGTGGTAGGTTCTCTGCTTTTGTCTAATTTCAATCCATCAAGCGAATTGTCCATTAAATAGAACAGTCTGCTTTGGAACATTTTTAAAAATTTTCTTTTCAAGTTTAATAAATGAAGCAAGAAGTGAGCAAGACATGTTTGCTTCTATTTTCCAAAGTTTAGTAAACTGTTTGAACAATTTACTTAACCAAGTCATATTTATGAAATACCAAAACAAGACGTCAACCAAGCAAAACAAGACAAGACGTCTCAACCAAGCATCTTTTCACTGAGTGGAAATATGCTTGGTAGACTAGTATATATGCGTGAGTATGGTTAACACATGAACAATACACCAAGGGCCGGTTGTACGAAGCCCGTTTAGCCTAAACGGCGGATAAGGCAGAATTTAAAAACGCTTCCTCGCATCTCGTAAATATGTTTAATCAAGTCTTCTGTGTTGATCGGTTAGTTAGACACATAACTATTTCATTTTAGCTAAAAACCTTTAGTTTGGCTGTACAAGAAGTATATAAACATGCTTCTGTTTTTGAGCTTATCCACCGTTTAAGCTAAACGGGCTTCGTACAACCGGCCCCAATTCGACAAATTGGTCTGTGAAGTCTGGGAATGAGTTTGGGGGTGAAGATTATTAATACAAAACTTGTATAGAATTCTGTTATCGCAAAAATTTTTTGCTAAGTGTAAATATGGAGTCAAAAAACATACAACAAAAACAATTTGTACCAAGCAAAAGTACCTAGACAGGTTTTGTATCTATAATTTTCACCCCCAAACTCATCTCCAGTCCACACAGACTGGTTCGTCGAAGTGGTGTATTATTTTGTTGTAAAATACTCGTGCAGCATTTATATGCAAATGCTTGTAATTATCAAGTCCAACCAGCACCCTAACACTACCCTTTGAATTAAATTACAAGGCACAAATGGCATTTGGCGTCATTCCTTGACCATGTTCATGTCAATAACTAGTCTACATGACTGATATAGGAAGTACTATATTCAACAGTCGCTTTCAACAATTCAGTTTGAACCTGAGCTGACATCAGCTCTGAAGAGCGCGTCGTGCTTTCCACTTTCCAGAAAATTCGTGTCATTCTATTAAACACTTGAGATAATCCTATTTAAAGCTATTCATTCTAGGTCGACGATGGCATGGTGGAAAATGCGGAGTGCGGAGTGCAGAGTCTCTTAAAAAACGATGTTTTACGATAAATACGCCGTTTAAACAAGGCTCCGCATTTTCCACTATGCTCCCGGCGTGTTTATCGTAAAACATCGTTTTTTAAGAGACTCTGCACTCCGCATTTTCCACCATGCCGCCGACGGTAGATGCCGCGTTTACACTACACCGAGTTCACTGGTCACGACACCTTCGTTTCCTGTTAAGGAGCAATGATCACCAGCAAATGTTATCTACCCTGAAAGATCTCGTATATCTCTTTATGTCATTGCCATTAGAAATCATTATATTTTGTTTTTTCTTTCTTCCTTTTGACCCCAGCAACAGCGAAGAAACGGAAGAATACGTTGACCTAAGGACTTTTCTTTCTTTTTGCGTCTGCTTGAAAGCATCTCGTTTTTTATTTTTGTTGGGTGCTCTTTACACGTTTCTTTTTTTCTGTTTTTGCAACAACACACTTTCACTGTCGTCACTCCCAGATCGAGGTTTCTCAGATTCAAGAATATTGGTCTTGGCTGCAGTGAAAACATGGCTGTCGTCTTTTTTTGGTGGCCTTATAGCTTCTATGTCTTCATGCCTAGAACGAGGCTGCGCAGATTGCGTGGATACCCGGCACTCGACACCTCAACTGAGCTTGCGACCTCAATGCTAGACGTGTGAACACCATCAGTTTCTTCAAAAGAGTCTTGTTCTGCCAGTTCGTAAAAAAATTCTTGCCTACCGCCAGAGCAAGGCTCTTTACAGGATGGTGATTCATCGTTTTGATTTTTCCAACCAAGTCTTGGTTTTGCAAATTCCATCAATGCATTCGAAACTATTTCACCGACTTTTCTAACGGCACAGTTGCAAATTTCCAGTTCCTTTTTTCAAGAATCAGTAGAATCGCCTGTTGTTACTTTTTTGCTGTTGCTTTTGTCTAATTCTTTATCATAACAACACCGAGTTGAACCAATTTGTAGTTTTTTCAAGTTCGTCAAGTTCGTTAAGTGCATGTTAAATAACGATTTCCATGCATCAGCGCGTTTAACACCAATTTGTCTACAATTCTTTCTGTGCAGTCGTCAATTTGTTTGTTAAAATTTTTCTCTTCATCGACGAAGGGAACTTCTGAAGTTATCTCATCAACGTTTGCCACGATATCTTTACAATCATTTACTGCGGAACACATCCTGTTTAATTCCTGAGAATTCTGATTTTTTTCTACTGGCGTTGAAGGCTTTTCACATGTTTGTATATCACATTGTTATCCTAGTGAAAATTTTGAATTAGGTGTACCAATTTAACATTTTATCATCGATTAACAAATCGGCTCTCGCAATCGAAACCATTCAATGTGCTCTTTTGAGATAATTTCCATTTCAGAATAATATTTCGACAAACGGAACAGAAATACTTGTAATCGCAAGCGAATAGTCAGTCAATTATGACAATGTTTATTGTGACATCATACCTTTTTATAGGCGAGCACCAGAGAAGAGGGTAATGGGAAGATTTTTTAAACTTATTAACTACCGCGCAATTTCTGTATCTGCGGCATTTTTTGTCGAAGATCGAGTCTTTGCATAAAACAGGTTCCGTGTTGAATAGCTGCATATCTTTGTGCAATACTGCCAAAAGCATTCGATAAGATGAGGTATAATGTCTCCTCATTCTTCTTACAATAGCAGCGATCTGTCAGAAAATTGTCCACACGTCGGTAACCACATGTTGATGTCAATTTTTAAAAACTTCTTCAATCGTCAGGTGCCAGTTGTTCGTACGCCGTTTAGCTTGAACGGTGGATAAGTCAAAATTCAAAAACAGTCCTTAATTCACGTCTTCTAAAGCTTTAAAACCACATCTTATTTAATAAAACTATTGGTAGATACATAATTATTGTATTCAGTTAACAATCTTTCAATTTCGTTGTTCAAGGAAAACATAAATATGATCTCTGTTTCAAATTTATCCGCCGTTTAAGCTAAACGGCGTACGAACAAGTGGCCCCAGAAGTATTTTTACATGGCAGCCAATCAGCTAAAGACTTGGCCTTCAATGAGCCACCACTCATCATAAATATGAAAAATACATATAAGTTGTGGAACCTATCTATGTATAATTCTATACAACAATTAATTGATGCTTTCAACATGTCACTCGGCAATACCTTAAGATGATTTAAGATAATATTTTAAAGATTTTGGTGGAGAACTGTTCAAACTTGTTGACAACACCATCTAGAAGTTCATTGCCTGAGCTCCATTGTAAGAGAAAGGTTGTTTCGCAAAATCAGTATTAGGATGAAGGCTGCTATTCACAGCGCTCTTAATGATATGCGAAGATAAATTATGATATATCTGTCTGACAAATGGAGATTTATGCAAAGAACACGTAGCCTGCATAGATGTAAGGCTATAAATACCTAACCGGGATGCAGCACCACAGAATACAGATCAGTAGCAGAAGGGCCACTCAGCGGTGCAACGTGTGCACATTTTTTATGCAAAAATATGCAGTTTACTGGCCAGAAGGTGGAGCAGTGAGCCAGTACAGCGTGTTTATTGGTCAAAAAAAGTCATTGACTGGCTAGCAAAATGGCGGACAACATGCGTAATGCGGTATGCGCGAGCACAAAAACTTCAAAGGTTCCGACGCAAGTGGCCCTTCTGTTTACTGATCTTTATTCTGTGGCAGCACTTCCTTCTTGGTCAGTTACACCGGCCGTGCGGGAGTTTCAGAACTTTTTTCCGTTACCTTCGTACGACCCCGTCGAGTTCTTTGAGGTGAAATGGCAGATGAGGCTCCGGAGATTCAATATTCCGTTGTTCAGCAAGAGGGCGAACCTAATGTTGACATTCAGCCGCAACAGCAGCCACATGATCGCGGTGAAATCCAGCACGGGGAGCCGCTAGCAGGGCAAGCTGGCAGGCAACAGCAAGAAGTTCCACTCGGCGAACTAGAGGTACCTACTGCCTTATAGTTAGTTGCGGCTATATATAGTCGTCTACGGCATTCTTGGCTTGTACGACTAATGTGTTACATCTGTCCGTAATTTCGTTAACAATTTCTCCTGTTTCCACCCAGATTTACATCTGGATTTAGGGTGGCTTTAGCTAAAAATCTTGCCCATCCTTAGGAGCCTATTGTTGTACCTGGGGAATCTTTGAGGTGGTATATGCTATTGCTTTCATTTTGAAATTATGTGAGGGGAAGTTCTGTAGCGTTACTATGAGTCAGCATTTATTGTGCGATTTTGTGGATGAGCAGTCACCGTGAGATTTGAGTGAGTTATGGGTGAGCATTCACCGTGACGTTTTTGCGATCTTATGGGTGAGCATTCACCATGACATAATTTATGTGGTTGTTTTGTATTTGTGGGTGAGCAGTCACCGTGAGATATTTGAGATATTATGGGTGAGTATTCACCGTGTGACGATTATGGGTGAGCATTCACCGTGATATGTCGTTGTTTTGTATCTATGGGTGAGTCTCACAGGCCTTTCGAGAGGGCGTGCATAACATTCCCTTACACAAACGATGTAATTAGCCAAGTGGGTATTTTAAATCATCCAACAATTTTGCTAATCGTCATCACATACGCTAAAAACAAATGTCCTCTAGTGAACAAGAATAAGATTCAATTAGCCTTTCTCACAAGAGCAAATTACGTTATATCTGGGGGTACTGTTTCTTTCCAGTTTGACAGTATAAGAACGACAAAATGTGACTGCTTATTGCTGTAGTTGTGTGCATCATTGTAAATTCACAAATACTACCATAAAAAGTAGCTTTGAACGCGGTATTTTCGTTCAAATCCATGAACGAGATCTGACAGTACCCCATAAAACGACGCATTTTGCGCTCGTCAGAAAGGCTAATTAGTACTCTGCACCAGGCATCTTGCCTGGTTGAAAAATGGTACGTTATATCACGATCACCGGTAAAAGGCAATATAAAAATGCCATTTCTCTTCATATTTTGTATTATTCCTTTTTACTACATGGTGACGCTACCATCAATGTTTTTGCAAACCAATAACATTATTACATAATCAAACGTTAAAAAGATTTTTGATCATTTAAAGTGATGATATCAGTCTAGAATTACTGCGTTCTTGATTATTTATGTGCTGCTGTACTGCTTTAGAATTAAAACGATCAGGCTGTTGGTTTATACAACCTACTAGACTCGACAATCGAATACAAACACAGTTTACCTGCATGAAATCTGTTGATATTATAATTATGCTATTTTCTATTTGTATGGCCGCACTCACACGGAACCGACTTCGCATAGTCACAACATTGAACTTTACCGTTTGCGGACCGTATTCATTCTTGAAACTCGTAGACTAACAGCTTTCGTTTAAACCTGTTCTATTATTGTAGCGCTAAAGTAGTCTATTAATGGATAAACTTGATGTCGCGACCATGCAAATTCAGTGAATTGGTTGAATCTTGTTCTTGTCAAAAGTTTCATTATGACCTTTCTGCACGCCCTTCTTAGCGGACTAGACTGCATAAAGCACAACTCGAATAGCCTGTGAGACTTTAGTTCAGTTCAGAATAAAGACTTATTTTCACACAAGCAAAGTTTATTTCTATCGAAAATTTGTCGATTGATCCTAGCGTAATAGTTGCACACTAGCTTAGACAATTCTATTGAATTGTTAAAATTTTTTCGCCTTGAAGCTCTGTAAAGTTTGGTTTTATTTTCTGCGATGGCAAGACAACTGAGAACATCAGTAAATCACCGATGTTTGACCATTCACTCTATACAAAAATGTTTTCGCTAAGACGTTCTTGCGTGGAATCGGGTCTTAGCTACTACGGGCCGATTACATGAGCCGAGTTGACCCGGCCAAGCGAGTTGGCCCGCTTTGCCGAGCGACTCGCTTCCTATATGTTTTAACAACTATATTAACATTTCGATTACATGGGAAGCGAGTTGTCCCGTCGTGCCGGGACCGCGGTTGTAGCTTGCCGAGTCAACTCGC
>JAODVM010382855.1:0-27367 GCA_025400095.1 Phenganax marumi
ATTATGACCACGACCTAACTCCAATATATACAAAAACAGTTTTATACAATGAAATTCTTTCTTTATCCTTTAACACGTTATGAAGCCTGTGCTTTCGGGCTAGGATTCAAGATTGAGGTTCCTTTTTCATGTATGAAAAGTGTTTCAGGCGTTCAATGTTTCTTTGTGGCACATGTTGAAATGATTTTCGGTATCTTAAACTGTCCTTGTATTTCAAAGAATCATTTCATGCTGGTGATAAACTTTTCTTTTCTCAGGAAAATGGAGCCTGTTCTTTTTTTGAGCTTTTCATCATCGTGAGGTCTTTCAGGCAGCTTGTGTTTAAACTACAAGGTCTTCCACTGATTAAATTGGATTTCATCTTAGATCTTGCTATTGTTGTCGGCTATATATGTATTATAGCAAGGAATATTCCATTTTGTCTTTGCAAATTTGCAAAATTTCTCTTGAAAGGAACTGTATTGTGTATAGAAGAGGATGTGCATTTCTTTTCTTTGTCCTTAACATCTTAGGTGGTTCTCTTGTTGACGGCAGCCTGACGTTGGCGCCTCTGATATGCGTCGACATGGGCCACATTAGAATCATGTCGTTACAATTCAGTCACTGGTTGTTGATGAGGGTGATTGCCCTCTCTCCGCCCCTCCATCCGTTTCTTTCTTTGTCTATAATCTTGATTACTTTTTCTGAACAAATTGACTCTTCTGTTTCATAATACGACGAGGAAGTGCTCTGTGGCAATATCTGTGAAAGTGTCAGTTCGGGTTTAAACTTGCAATCCTCGTGATTGCAGAGGCAAAGTCGAAAACAATTTCTTGTAAGTGATGAAACCAAACCATAGCTACAACTGCAAGGATGTCATTTACACTTGCATTGAATTCACGTGATGGGGCTCGGCTGTTTCTCGTTTTATCGTAATTGTGATACAGTAATACTTGTTCGAATTCTCTAAGTATTTCTATAAGATATATTGAGGCACGCATGACAATATGTACCAGTTTCTGTATAGAAGCTAAAAGATCAGCCATACTATAAACTCAGTTGGTTTGAATGGATTATTTATGCTATATTTTTCATCTTTGATTGTAAAATTACATAAGACATTTATCATGCAGTAATGATTCATGCGTTTAGGCAAAAATAAGCTTTGCGCGAAGTTTTTTCCTATTGCATTGTCCAAATGAACGAGAAACTTTAGTTTAAGACTCGTCCCAGAGAGTTTTCAAGTTGTTTTGATTCCTTGTAACGTTTGCTCGGTTGTTCTGCGGCCCCACAGTTTATTCGTATAACTTTCGTGCGGAATAGTGAGCATGATAAGTTTTACTTACCCGCGTATCTTTGCTTCATGTGTGCGCATTAGACAAAACTTTACTTCATTAAACCATTTTGCACGCAGTTCCCTGTTGTATGTTTGCTTTTTTGGTATACCTATTGTGTTCATGCAGTTCATGCAGTTTCATACTAAACTTTCATTTCTTTTGCAGAATACGATTTCTGTTTGCAGACGCAAAAAAGTCGTCTCCAAAGCTATTATGATTCCATAGCTTGGTTTTGACACAACCATGTGTGCCTTAATTTCCGCCTCTTTCCATATAAAAAAGTTCTATTTGAAAAAAAATGGTGTTCTTGAATTTCGTAATGTGGTTGACATCATAATTTTTCGAAGCGATTTACCGCAATATTTACGTGGCAAAATTAGCAATTAGTTTTCATGCTCTATTCATTCTTGCCTTCGTGCAAAAAGCAGTTGCAAAACCGTCTAATATGGTGAAATGTTTTACCAGGAGGAGTGTATGTTTCCGCCAACGTTCTTTAGTAGACTGCTGATTACCAGTCATAATTTGAGTTTATTTAAAAGATTTACATTGCTTTTGGTTGTGGCTATTCGAGGCAAATTCAGAGCATTCTCTGTTTGAGAACTGATATGTTGCACTTCAAGACAGGTTTCCTGTTCACATTTCATCCACTTATCGGTGAAATTTAATATCTTTCTTACGGACAAATAAACAAACACAAGGGGATCTACTTGTGCCTTGATGTTTGGAAAAAGGGCTAATTTATTACAAAATATGCCAGGATCTATGTGTGAAACGCTGCAACTATTAAATTTCTTTTTCTAAAAGGCATCTGACGAAGAGCACAGCCGTGAATAATTGCAATTTACAGTTGCAAGACGGGCTTTTCCAACAGATATTCAAATTGAAAACTAACTGATAAAATTTAAAAGGAATGAGCGTTGTATTTCTTCATATATTCGTAACTATATTATCTGAAACATTTTCCACATAGCAATATGAAAGTACAGATGGTTATGCATCACACCGTTCAGCAGCCAATGAAAGCTCTGCCATGTGGTCCCGCTATACTCTACCGGAAAGACTACCACAAACTGCGCGTGGTGACGCCACACCACCATCATCCAGATATGAAAGACCACCAGAACGGGAACTTGTTAGCTACCCCCGACTTGTGGTACAACCTAGGCAAGGCACTCCTAGAGATATAAAACCCTCCTATGTCAGCCCTCAATCACGTGCAGAGCCACGTGAATTAGTGCCCAAACGTGACACTGGTTCTATTCGTGAGCCAGTTGCGTCTCGTAGTTCGGCATCTTTGCGTGATATTTTACCAGCACGTGAAGAATCACGTGATATTTTTCCACCGCGTGACAGAGCCCAACGTGAATATGCCCCGCGTGAAATGCCACTTCGTGACGTAGCTCCCCGTAACGTGACACCTCGCGAAGAGCCACCCCGTGACATGCTGAGACCACGTGATACCATATCTTCACGTGAGATTACTCCACGTGGCATCCCACCACGTGATGATAGATTCCCACGTAATCTAGCCCACGTGCGTGGAGTGGAAAACTTGCGTGGACGCGAAGCTTACTCTCAAGATTCTCCATCGCGTCACCATTCGTCACCTGAAGTTGCGCGAGAGTCCCTGGACCGAGCTCGCTTTGAACGAGTGCTTGCTGGGCCACGGGAAAGTAGCAACGAGTATCCCGCCGCGTACGGAAGAGAGTTGTCAATTAATCGTTACAGGAGAGAGCTGCCCGCGCGCGAGTCTGCGATGGGAACGATCCGTGGACCTCCTGCACGCTATCCCATGGACGGACCTCAGAGCAAACGCCCACGATATTAAGTTGTCCTGCCATAATACTTAGTAAGGGCATTTTACACACTTGCGTTCCATGCATGTTTACATTTTTTTGACTTCATTTTCTTGTTATCCCCGCTTTGAACAGTTTCCCTGAATGCTGTAAGCCCTTGAACATTGTTTTAATGGAGATTTAGTAAGTACAAGCGCATGTTTAGAGTATACAGACAGTTTCGTTGTGCATGCTACAAGAACCGCACATATGTTGAACAGACAAGTACTTCAGCTTTTAAAAATCAGTGACGCGAATTTATATGATTTCGTATTGTGGATAGGTACTGTTTAATTTTAGCAATAAACTTGTAGTTTTACAAACTATATCAAGGGTGCATGCCTTTCGCGTCACATTTTACTTGTAGTGTTCTACACGAGCTGGCATTATTCATATCTGCACTATATTTTCTGGAAAGATAACTATAAAAAAATTGATTATAGATCCACTCGTTAAGAGCCGTGTCATAAACTAAGGAAAAAATCCGTGGAAAGACTAATATAGAACCTCCTCAATATGAATTGAGGCTTTTGGATTTTCGATACAATAACATGCAAACACATGCGTAAATTAACGAATAGAAACGGATACATATGCTGAAACGTAAGCAGAGAGGAAAAATATACGAACAGGATGCAAAAAATACCAATCAGATGATTATTTATATTCAAAACCACACTGTTGCATTTACGTCCTTGTGAAAACAAAGGTTTGAGAAGCCGAAATGAAAGAATCGGGGAAGAAAAAGGCGAGTGCAAAATGAGGTAAGATATGATTGTAGAAGATTGGGTAACATCCTGATGTTTTGCGTATCGTAACCGTAGTACCAATCGATAAGCGAAACATGAAAAGATAACCGAGCTTTTAATGTCAAATTGTCAACGCGTAGTCAGAGGTGCATGCTTTGTGCCCTAAATACAAATGACATCACAAGTGTAGTTCGGCAACACTTTACTTTTATCTAATTGGACTTGCGCCCTCTGTGCCATGTGGAATTATGTAACTGTAGCTATATTACGAAGATCAAAGGCCGTATCATGTGGAAGATTGCTTATGGCTGCGAAAGCTTTAAGAGAAATTTTATTGTCGTTCAAATTGGCTAGCAAATGGCGTTGCAATGCGGGTTGATATGTGTAATAAGTGTTCTGTTTTTATTAGATAGACAATCCTACATGAAATACTCCAAGACTAGCGCGTGCAGTCCTTTTGGACGCGTCACCGTCTCTCGTTCCTCGTGAGTCTTTAGTGCACATTCCAGGCCCGGTGGAAGATGGGAGGCTGGGGGCTGTAGCCCACCCACTTTTTGTTGAGCTAGAAGAAACTTATTCCATTTTGTAATTTTTGTGTTGAATTGTAATAGTTTAAGAACTGAAAAGAAATGCCTGTGAAAACGTCCATATGAGATCTGCAATGACAGCATCTCGCCAGGCAGTGCTAAAATTCCGCAGAGAGAAAACTGGCAATTTAGATCTTGTTTCTGTTACAAACACTTGTTGCAAGTAATGACAATAGGCGCTATATGTTTGGACAATTTAACTAAGCTAATCATTCTATTCTTTGGTGTATTATTTTGTGTTTCAAGAGTAGAATTTAAATAATACCGAAGATATTGGGGAGTTGTGCTCGCGCTATTGTGCTCCCCCCACTTCAAATTCGTTCCGCCGGGCCTGCATTCGCGACTTTGTTTGACAACAAGCTTGGACATCATCTCACTGGAAGAGGTTTATCGTGAAACAGACGGCAAATAAATGTCTGTTATCTAGCAAACGTGACATCTATGATTCCAGTATCATAACTCGGCTGGAAGAAGGCTGCAAGCGAGGAACATTGAAAATAATCTAAAGACCATTCTCCATTGCAGGCATTTTACTGGCGGAGCGTACGTTTTTACGCGTACGCTGTGACGGATTGCCATCTTCAGCTCATGTTCAAAACTGAGTGCGCGCTTTACCCACATGGGCGAAACGCCCGCAATGTAAAATGCCTTTAAAAATATTTCTCTGAACTCTGAAATCCATTTTCTTTCGTTTTATGAAAAGTTTCCTAGACAGAAACTTGTTTTTTTTTAAATCGATCGATATGTATGCCTATATGGTCTACTGTTTATCCATAAAAATATTAAGATGGTGTCTTGGTGGAGGAATAATTTGAAGAAAAATTCATTTGTGAAAAGGTTTCTGTATAGGATTTACGATTTTGTCTATCACATGAGGTCATAGAAGACAGGTGGTGAACAAGTTGTAAAGTCAGCTGTACGAATTGTTGTCATCTATTGCAAAAGCGCAACAACTTCGAAATTAAGTTGATCGAAATTTGTAGAGGAGAGCTAAAGCAAAACATAAACATATTCGTGTTTCCGTTAGGACTAAATCTTGGGCTCCGGACATATAGAAATCGACTGACCCTCTGGTTCCTGCTTTACCACGGAACGAGCGTGCGCAATTGAAAAGAAGAAGATGTGACTTATGAACGCATCATCATTTTGCATATTCATAGATTCACATTTGACATTAAATGTTTATTTTCTGTTAATTTTAGGATGTTGGAGAATCATTTTTCCATCTCTTTGCATGGTTAATTTTTATAGCTAAGGTGAGCAACAACTAGCAGTCATGCATTTGGGTGTATACATTTATTATCATCTATACCTGTGTACAAGTTGCAAGAACCTTACATATTCTTGGACCAAAAAGCACTATGATAATGTGCGGATTTTTCGCATTGTTTTATTATGGAAGATACAACGATTAATGCTTCAAGAATATTTAATTGTTGGCACTCTGCTTTACTTTACTCAACTACTCCATATCTTTTCTGTCTGTAAATGAAGAAAGTTACAAGTTAAATGTAAATAACAGTGTTGGCGCGGCGTTATGCTTGGCAAAATATATAAATATAATATATAATTATTTTACAGCTTTTCTAAGTTTAATAGAATATCGAAGCAATATTTGCCTACCAAAGTATTTATGGATTTGTCCATCATTGCAATGATACAAAGAAATAAGTCGTTATTACTAAAGAATCGTAACGATTAGTTCACTTGATTAATTTTACTGAGGAAATGCGCTCTTGGATCAGTACTTGAGCAAATGTAATTCGATCGGTAATAGTGCATGGGACTAAATTTACTATAGCATATGTACCACCAAGTACACAATTTGTAGGTTTTTTGGAAGCTTCGACTGATTAGTGATCGGTTGTTTGGGGTCTACTGGGCCGTCTGCTAGCTCGCCAGCTGGGTTGAGGAGGAGGTGCATCGTATGGTGTATGAATGAAAACAAGTCCCCTTCTTGTTTTGCTTTTCATGTCGCCTTTCTCTTCATATTCTTCATCGTCATCCTTCATGTCGTCCTTGTTGTCCTTGTCATCTTTGTCGCTATCTTTCTCTTCGTTATCATGAGCTGGAGTGGAAATGGAATAACGAGCCGAATCATGGGCGCCCTGAGAGATAGTTCAACGTCATGGTGTCATCATCGTCAGTTTTGCCTTCACCGGTTGGGCCTTCTTGATTGTCGTTTGCATGGTGGTTTAAATGGTCGTCCTGATGGTCTTCGTTTATCCTGCAGAGTATTGAAAACGGCTTCATTTGTACTCACAGCAGAGTAAACAATCAAGGAATCTAAGTTTGAAATGTATGCAGACGGTTGTTACAGATCTTGGCTTCTATTCACAGAAACATTAAACATGATCTAAGTGTATATCACTCGCTTGCTCATGCAATCTTGGTTGCAGTCATCTGCTAAAGTGGTAGAGTAGCAGTGTGTGCTATAATTTGTAATACGCATGCTTTCTCAGATATATAGTATTTCTCCCCTTCTATCAAAACTGAGGAGTGGCTGCTTTTCTAAAAGCATGAATCAATAACGAGTGTAATACCGAGCGATAAGACACTTTCCAGCTTTTTTTAAAAAAAGGAAACGACGGTTGACGGTTGAATGACGGTTGCTCGAACAGCTTTCAAAATTTTCAGGACAATCGACCTTACATCTGTCTTTTTCATTCGTTATTTCCGCTGGAAACTCATTCTCGAACCTTGTCTCAAACTGGAAGTTATAGTCAGCACTCACGTAAGTGCAAAGACCCACCAGCAAAACCAACACCATAGTCTTCATGTTTTACTGCTCTTGTCAATTCACTCAAAAATTATTTTGGTGAATAGCTATTGTGTGTGCTTTCATTCTTTTCACGTAGTTTTATAAACGAGGTTGCACATATAGATAGGTACAGTGAACTAGCAGCTGGTTATTATGCACGCAATTGTCGAGTCAACATTGCGTGGATATGAAGTTCTGCGCTTTTGCAACAACCACAGAACCATCCCTATCGGATGCATGTTAACGTGCACCCGCGGCATCCAATGCAAAAACAAACAAACGCCAGGTAATTGTGGAATATATACTTACTATAGGTAGTTTATTGGTGACGAGCTATAAAAGGAACTAGTTTGCTCAGCTTTTCTGCCAATAAAATTGCTATTTTAATGTGACTGACGTTCATTTGCACGTTTTTGGCGTAAGTACTTGTAGCGAGAGAGATTTATTTCCTCGGTGGACTTTTTTTGATAATGGTCCGAAAAATTGACTTGTGAAGCTCCCGGCAGTGTAGCATACCTAGAAAGTGGTAATTTCAAGGTTGGGGGGGGGGACAGGCAACGGAGAGGAGGTTAATTTGAACCACCCGGCTACCCAGGCGATTATGCATACGAGTGACTTCTTCAAATACAGAGAGTATAGTATAAGATGTATAGCCCGACACCATGCATGCACCGTCCATCATATAGTATTTAACTTTTATTGACGAGATTTTCTATTCAAAATTTTGTCAAACTGAACAATGTAGAACAAACTCATCATCTGACTTTGATGTATACGTTCTGTATTTTCTAGATTAAAATGCATCAGCATTTAACTTCCATACTCCACTACTTGGTGAAGTAGAGCTGCCGTTGCCCTCTACAGCAGAAGGCCCACCATCCATAAAAACATTTTCGTGGAAAAGTAGTACAAAGGTAACATATCTTACGAAATCTTTCTCGACATACTGACTATCAGGATTCCACAATTTGTTGATTATGAAAGGTTTAATTTAAATAAAAAATAAATATTACAAACTACTTAAAAAGCCACTTTTCGTTCATATTACCATTTTCAGCAGTGATGATTTGTACAAACATTATGTTGCCTTTTCACAAAACGGACAGAAAAGTTTTCTCATTCTACAATTAATTTAACGCAAGGAAAATTTTTCTGTCCGTAAGTATTTCTGTAAAGTACCTGATAATTTTCTATAGTGAAAACTAGCTTTAATTTAGGTGATATCGTATTACGCCTGCAGCATAAATTCTATAATTATAACAGTCCAATCTGTTTACTGTTCATATAGCTTTGAGCTAGGTCCTATTGTAACGGTGCTAAACTATCTACTTTTCCCTTTATTTTTTCCTACAGTTTCTTTTGTCGCTGTCTTTAATGCAAAGAGGATATCGTCCTTAGTGACGTTTAATCGTACTCGTCGCTGAATATCACATCTTCCTGGATCAACAAGTAGTAATCTCATCGCTCCCAAACGACTGCAGATGCTCGCGGCAAGAGATGAACTTGGTACAGATAGTCCTAATAGAACCAAAAAACAAAAGGCAAAGATATACTCAGGTAACTATATCTTCAACAAGCAAACAAACAAAACAACCGGCCACGCAGCTCCGTGGTCAGAGCGTTGGCATCGAAACCCGGAGTATCATGGCCGTAGGTCACAGTTCAAAACCTGCCGTAACTCGCTAGTGATTTTTTTGCCTTAGTAAAATAATTCTGCTGGATGCAAGGGCTAGAGAAGTTTAATTGTTGAAACCCTGCGATTAAATAAAATCCAGGAACACAATGCCTAGTATATAGGGTGACCTATAGCGTTTGTATAACCTTGAGTATTCAGTTACTGTGTTAAACTACCTTCAATTCGACACAAAGCTACCAGTTGTGAATAAACCTAGAACAGAAACATGTCTTATAGATGTGTTAATTCTTTTACACAAGCGACTTTCAATGCGATTTACTTCCTTTAGATGATTGAACGAAAGCACCTAGAGAAACAACTTTGTTGTAGAACTATTCCGCGCTTCTTGCGCAGGCTCGGAAAAGAAAACTCCCCTTCATCAGTCGTATACGAAAAATTGTGCATAGCTTACTCCAGAAAACAATGCTTCTTCCAGACCCGACCGTCTGAATTCTGCTAGAACAGATTTCAACATAAATCCTTCCATTCTGGACAAATTTCTGAAAATATATTAAATGAATTTGTATTCAGTATATAGAACAGTTGAACGGAAGTAGCTAAAGGAGTTATCATTCCTGTCGAATCAAAAGCTCCAGTATATTACTTCATGGAAAAGACATAGTCATGTCAGCCTGTTCGGCTGACAGCAAACCTCTCTTTTCAAGAGGCATTTTCGTAACTGCCAGCTATGTAACAGTTTGTTCGCAGCCTTCCGATGAGGCATTGAGATACACAAATTGCATCAGAAATTTCATTATCAAAACACGACAGCAAGATATGCCTTACTTCATTGCGATTATTTTTGGGGATGAAAACATTTCATTTAAAGCTTTCTCGACATGCGACATGCCAACCAATTCTTGAACTCTTCTGGAATTTATGGCTTCTTGTTCCGCAATTTCAACAGCACGACGACAAATATCTAGACATCTCCTGGCGTCGCCAGATAGAGCAGCAACCTAATCGAGCATGATTTGTTTTTCAGTTGTCTTCATGAAATGTCACTGACACGTCACTGCAACAATTTTAGCCCCACCTTTCTCGCAACAAGTTGCACAGCGTCTGCGTCAAACGCGTCAAGTTCTTTGATTCTCGACGTCACAATTTCTTGGAGTTGTGAAAAAGTGTAAGGTTGAAAAGTCATTCGCGTCAGACCCTAAAAAATTGTGAAAAATTACAAAAAAATTACAAGAAAAACGTGATAAAAGAGCTCTAGAGAAACAGAATGCTCAGATAAGATATTACTTTTAAAAAAATGGCCACGGCGAATGTTGTATTTTATCGTTGACCGATGAGATATTGTAGTCTGTTAATATGCCTTAAAGTTGGTGCAGTTTTCATACCAATCTACTGGATACTCTGTTAATCATCATCCTCTCAGGGAGGTCCATGGTGTTTGCAATGGCAATCACAATGAGTTTTGAATGACGTCGTGTTGGCCAATCAAATAAATGATACATCACATCTTGTTTTCTGGTCCAAAGCTGGTCAAGCTGCATGATGGACAAACAGAGTCATGAAAACGATATTTTTGCAATCTAGAGATAACGTCACGCTATTATTGAGCATTGTTTAATATCTTAGAAGAATAGGTGATTTGAACACTAGGCAATAGTCAGTATCGGAATTGGCTTGATGTTGATACGGGCCTCATTCGTCCAAGACCTTCGTCATGAAGACACTCTGCTCTACCTTGTATATAGCATACATTTGCATTGAACAAGTTTATTTTGAAGCGCTTCAACATGCTGGTAATATCTAGTGCACCTAGGAAATCAAATGTCAACGTAGCTGTTCGCCTCACGATCTGCAGTTTCTTTCAGACCCAAAGAACTATACCTCATCTACTAACAGAACAATATGTTCCTTTCTTTTAGCAGAATTATTAAAATATTTGTCCAGTAAAGAACATGCGTGATCAGCAGTAACTTTATCTCCCGTCAGAAACTGAAAAGGATATAAGAAACAATACAATTTTGCTTCCGAAAACTTGGGGATAATTACAGTTATGGAGCGCTAGACTTTATTACCTTGTAAAATGTAACGTAAACTTGGTTGGGTTGAGTTACTTTCATGCCGTTAATTTCATAAAATTGAAAATCTTCTACTTCTTCTTTTTCTTTCATTCCTTCTAGGTAGCGAATAACTTCGTAAACGGTCGCAGTCTTTCCAGTGCCAGGCACACCAGATATGTACATACATCTGAAGTATTACACAGATTTTCAAATAAAATATGATGTCAATGGTCCTTGGAAGCAAACGTCGATGACACGTTGAAAAAAGCTTTGGCATTGCAATTGATCATGCAAAACAAAGGAAAAACTAACGACCGCATCAGGTAAGGGTGAAAGAGAGCCAGCTGTAATTGTAAACATGTGAAGTTCGAAAAGATGGAAACTAAATTCCATATAATATTTTGCAAATGTATTCATTACCCTCCAGTATCATCAGACAGCTTTCCTTCGATAAAAGAACAAATATCATCAAACTGTTGTTCTCGGCAGGGTAAAGATCCAGGTACCGCAGAAACATGTAAGCTGAAAAATCAAATAGTATACTTCTTATTTTACAAATAAATTTTCATTTTTCCGGAGGGTCATGACTTGTAATGTCGCGGAATACTAATGTCTAAACTCCTACCTTGCCCTTGCTTTTTCCAGCGGCGTCGCGGGTGTTTTGCAACTCTGCGCTCTCACAGGAATGCATGGCGTTGCAAATGACAGTCGCCCTTTTCGTCGTGACTTCGGGGTTTTCGGAGAAACAGTCTTTCTTGTTGTAGCATCTGGTCGTTTTTGCTTCGTGGCACTTTTCTTGGTGGTACTTTTCTTGACAGAACGACTTGAGATCTTAGTCGATTTTTTTAATTTCACCGGTCTGGAGAAAACTAATAAGAAAATGGACAAACGAACGGAACATAATTATTTATTACATTGTACGAATGGGATATTAGTGAAGTTGTGGGTGGTACTGACATGGTTATTTCAACTACACTGAGAACTACGTATATATTTTTCTGCTACACCTGTGAATCATCCGGTAATGTATACAGCTCAACGTACCATCTTCGCCTGACTCTACTTCATCGCTTCCACTTGTCTGTTCTTCATATTCACTTTCTTCTTCACTTTCCTCTTCACTCGATGGTACAAAATCGTAGTCATCAGCGTTATCAAGCTTTTGCACTCTCTTTTTCTTGTTTTTAACTTTTGTATAAACACTTGTCGCTTTTTTCTTTAGTGACCTATCTTTCTTTTCAGTTTTCGGTTTGCCTTCATTATGGAACAAAAGTAATGTTTTAAGTTTTAGACAATTTTCCAGGAGATACATATGCCTATTAATTGCTATGTTCATATCTCTACGAATGCCTACCTTTTTGTGGGGTCTTCACAGAAGTATTAGATTTCTTTTTCGGTGTTTTCTGGGCAGTGCCATTATTTTTCTTTCTTGTTCTTCCAACAGTGCTGGTACTCTTATCTTCTTTTTCAATTTCTTCACCCTCAGTGCACTCCTGACAAAATTCTTTGTCCTCTTGGTTAAATACATGATTACCTGGAAAACAAAAAAGATTCGACCTTCAAAGTGAGACCTACATAAGAAATTAGAGGTTTTTTCATGATCTCTTTCAGGTAAATGTCAGGTATTCAACCTTGAGGTTGCTCCTGTTTATATTCCATGTACAGTTTTATTCAATTGTCACTATACTACCGTACCTCTATTTTTTTTTCTCTAACTTAGCTTTTGGACTATAACAAACTTATTATATGACCTCTTTGTCTACGTGTGGCCTTGCTGTTAGATTTTCCTTCACCACTGACAAGATTCCATTCCTCATTTGCACTGCTGATGTGAGATGAAGCTTCAGAGTCACTATCATCATCATCTTCAAGTATCTTACTTTGCACAAGGTCTAATACCTCAGATGTATCTGGTGATAAAGTATAAGGGTAACAGAACATGTTTCAACAACCTGTGAAAGGGGTCTGTCTAAGTGTAATTCATTCATGCTTGCCGTCATGCAGCTTTCACGCAAGATATGTCACAACACAGCTCGGCTTACCAAACTGTGTATTATGTTTTCTTGAATTTGCCAAACATCTTTTGAACTTGTGGTGAACGTCACTTTCATCAGGAATACTCTTACTTGCTTTGCGTTTTTTGGTAGACCTGACAGAAGTGGTATTCTTTCGAGCTGAAACATATATTATACCATAGGTAAGAAATTTCAACATTTCTATTCAAGTGTTCCATGCCACTTATTACCTTGGTTTCCTTTCAACATTTTATGTGATTCAGCCTCATGTTTAACAGACGTTCTTGACTGCATGGTGCCATACTTTGAAAGGTGATCTGAAAGATCTTTCCCTGAAACTATCTTGTGATCAATTGTAAACCCAAAACGAATAAAATATTGAGAAAATATTTTGAAATTGCTTGCAGTTTGTGGCAAATGGAGCACTTGACATTTCTCTCGAATTGTCTCTGCATCAATCTCTTCAACACACCCTCGTAAATTTTTGTTATCACCTGCAGGCCAGAACAACTCATGTTCTTCTGATAAACAACAACCAATTTTTTGCTGAACTGCAGTAGGTAATTCGTGTTTCTTAAAATACCAATGAACAAGAGCCCTATAGGGTTCCTCTCGGGTAGAATCATTGAACAATTCTTTTATGCGACCTACAGCTTCCTGATCATCATCCATATCAATAATGACATCATCTCCAATTGATATTAACTGTTTATCAACATAACATGATCTTCGATAGAAAATAGTATGCTTAATTTACAATGTGCTACTTGGGACTTGCTTTGCACCCAGCAGACCAGCACCCAAGTGACCCAACCCTAACCTGTACACTACCTCCTAGTTACCACTGCTGCACCACGATGTTATACTGTACCAAAAATACTGTAATAGTTTTGTTTTCCGATAATCGCAACGCTTGTATTTAATAACATTGTAGAAAAGGGGGACTTTATTTATAATTCAATCACTTACGAGTACTTGGTCACAGATTTTGACGACCTTCGTCGTCTTAGATTTGCGGTCTCCTCGTTATCCGAGAGTTCACATCCCCACCTAAAGTCCACTTCTTCTTTAGATTCCATACAAAAAAGCGATTCGGGTATTTGTTATTGATAAAATTCATCAATTTGCTCTTGAAACTTTGTTTAATTTTTTTAGAAACATTTCATGAGCGCTAGACCGTAACGACTAACGAACACGATCATGAACCTGTCATGAACTCATGAACACGATGCCGATGGACGCTGACATGCAACAGGCTCGGGGAAAAAGTAAGCGGCGAAGCGCCATTTTTGAACAGAAATCATGGAAGAACTTTTCAATAAATTGCTTTTTGTTTCTTTGAGAAGTTCGGCTCGCGAAGAAAGGTTTGTGCTACATAAAATGTTGAAGTTGACAGTCGTTGTGAACTTATTTTCTTATTTCACAACAGGCGCGTTCGCTTGAGAACTTCCCTGGCCATTTACTCGCAACAAACAAGAGGAAAGGTGCGGTATTTAACAGGGAATGCTAGTGTCTATGTGATTTAGTGGTAGTGCTGTTTATATAAATGCATAATTATACGAAAAATATTCTATAAGTTATGAACACAATTATAGACCTTCAAACTTTGTGACTTGAAAATGAGTGAGATTCAAGAGTTCTGTAGTATGAGTGCTATGTGCCCCGCTTCCTATTGCAGGCGCTATCCTCAGTAGTAATATTAAAGACTTGTTCCAAATTAACCTTTATTTTCCTATTGTATAAGGTTAATAGTTTTATTTTGTTGTTATAGTTACGTAGTCTAGTGGGGCGGGAAAGTTGCAGAGATTGACTGAGAGCAAGTCTTTTAGTCAATTTGTGAACTTTGTGGTTGACAGTCGACAAACAATTAAAGCACATTTTGCAGCACTATGTTATGAGATAGCACTGTATGGATACCATTACCATTGAAGCAAAGTTTTCTAAATATATGTTGTGCAATTCAAGGAACTTTGTGTGAGGCTGACTGATGATGAAGATCCTTTCTTTCTCTTTACCTTACGTCTTGGAGAAGAAGATTTTCAGAGGTTTGTTTCAAGGACAAATGCAAGATTTTTCTCCTAATGAAGGAGAAAGCAGTAAAGTGTTTGTTATCTTGTTTGATTGTGTTTTCATTACCTTTTTGTTCTTTAATTCTAGTTTAAAAAGCCAGCAAGGATTGCTGGTAGATTTTGGAGCGTTTCCTCAAAACGTGATGGACCTACTTGGCTTGTGTTTGGAAGAAGAATCCAAAGATTTCCCAAAGTAATTTTATGAAATCCAGCTCTTTACTCTTGGAGCAGCTGTTGTTTATGTTGACTTCTTTTCTGTAATGCTATTAGTATGTCTGTACTAGTCATATATATGTATGCGTTTTGTCAAATGGTTGAATTATGTTTCAACAGTGTGCGTTTACTCCTTACCAAAAATGTTGTGGCTACTGCATACTGTCAAGTTATGGCCTCTTTGTCTTTTACCCTTTGACTAGATTCTCTCTGCCTTAATTGTACAGAGATTAGCATCACATTGTAGTAATTGTTTTCTTTGACTACATTATACTGTACTGGCTTGTCATATCACCAGTTGATAGAATTGATTATGTTTTCTAGATTTCTGCTAACTTTTACCATATCAGAACGTGATTGTGGAGTCTCTCATCTCAATGTGGTTGAAACAAATTCCTTTAAGCATTTGACGCATTTATCATTAAAATTCTTATTGGGCAATGACGTCGATGTGAAAAAATACTTGGCTGGTTGTCTCACATCTCTAAAGGTAGAGACTTATAGGGTACTATGCACCATGCATGCAGCTAACTGCCTTTAAGTATTTGATCCACTAAAGATTTTCATAAAGTGCTATGGCGTTTTATAACGGTGCAGCTTAATAGACTGAAGTAAGGGACATCGTCATTGAAGCATAACTGCACATGATACGTAAATGCCATTGGTATTGATTTTTTGGTTTCTTGTAAATTTAGGATGAGAATCACATCCTGAAAACGAAGTTAGAAGAAGCTGAAACAGAATTTAGCAACCGTCTTGCTAGATCTCAAGAGGTGGTGATAGACTTGTGTTTTGTTTTGTGGAATTCATTCAACAAGCTGACTGTGAATGCACGTTTAGCTCTTGTATCATTACTGTACGTACCTGTACAAGAACTGCTATTTGACACAATTGACTTGTGTTCAGAATCAGAAATCACTTAATGACAACCAATTGCTGATTGCATTACCTCACAGTTCGGTAGGGCCTGCGCAAACTATCCTTTTTTGACTTTTTTTCCGTATTTAGGCTCTTGCCGCGAGAAACAAAGAACTAAGTCAACTAAAAGATGACTTCAACACGAAATCTACTTCAATCATAAACAAACATTCGCAAGATTTAGCTACAGAAAAAGAGAAAACGATACAGGTAGAGTAAACATTAGGAAAAGAGTATTTTTGCTATATTGAAAAGTGGTGTGTTTTAAACTGTACAGTTTTTACATTGCATGTTATGCATAGTCACAGATGCTGCTCGAAGACGGTTCCTAGTAGCTAAGATTTACGTCTCTGGTGCCAGCCACATATTGTAATCTTGTCTCTTGGATGTGTTTTAGATGCAAGCAACATGTCAAAAACGGTTGGACGAGGAAAAACGAGAATGGGAAATGTCGCGTAAAGCCATTGTCCAAGAAATGCAAAGTAAACTTTCGAGATTGACGACTGCAAACAACGTAAGTGTGTTAGCACGCTCGTCCTCTTTTTGTTTCTATTTTATCTGATGTCGTCCTACAAATCATGTTTTCGCAGGAGTTGAGTGACGCGAAGTTTCGTTTAGAATCCAGTGTTGGTGACCTCAAGAACAAACTTGCTTTCGCGGAAGAGGCATGGATTTTGAATGATAATGCACGATTATATATATACGTATACATATATTTATGTATATATACAATTTGGTTTCTCAAGGCTGGTAATTTTGAAGTGAAATTCAGCCGAAATGAAATTATTGACACCATATTCACAGGCTTTACAGCGTGCTAAACTGGAAGTTAGCAAGCTGCGAAGAGACAACTCAAGCTTGGACATTGAGCGCCATGAGAGAGACAAAACATTAAATCATCTTCGAACTAGAATTGCTGTCCTTGAGCAAGAAAACAAGGATAATCAAGAGGTGAGTTTAGGCTTCATAAGCATAATTTATACACTATAGAGTCGTTTCATTATACTGTTCTTCAAATAAACTGACGTTCCACGAAGGTTATAAGAAGAACGAAAGAGTTGCTTGAAGCCGCAAATGAACAAAAGAAAAAGTGTGAAGAAACCGCTGGCGAACGCCAACAACAACTAAACAAAGCAGAAAGAAATGTGAAATCTATTTCAGATGAGCTTATTAAGGTACACAACTTTATTCTCGTCAGAGATTTAACAAGCTTGTTTTGCACTGAATGTTTCTTTAAAACAGGGAAACGAAATTATTCTCAGACTTCAAAAAGAATTGAAAAACGCGAAGGCAAAGGTAAGTTGCCTGTGTTTTACTTAATTTCCATTGTCGATCATATTGTTCTTGCGTACACGGTGACACTATACGTTACTTCAAATCCAATGTACTCAAATGCTTATTTTTGTTCTGTAGAACAAATTAAATGTGACTGTTATAACGCAGCAAGAGAAAGTCATTGCCGAAAAGGTAAATCACCTACCAGAGTAAATTTCAACATAAAATCATTTACAATGAAAAACGAAGTTCATTTAGTTAAAGCGATTTGTTCTTTGAAACTTTGCATTCTCCGATAAGATTAATATATTTTAGGTTGCAATTGTGGAGAAGCAAAATGCTGAATTAAAGACGCTGACAACGGATGTCAAAAACAAAGAAACTGAGGTAGATAATTGATTTTCCTTGCGTGTGTCGCATCAACAAATTGATCATGTAATCTGTTGATTGATTAAACAATCCAAAGGTTGATTACATAATCTATTTATTGATTGTGTAGATAAAAACATTAAGTGGATCACTCGAAACGACGACCGAAAAATTGGAAGAAAGCAAACAATTGTTGAAAACGAATGAAAATGGTGAGTTTTGTGTGAAAGTAGTCTTTTCAAAACTGTTTGTAATACAATGTCACTTAGCAAAAAAATAAACCCATCTACATTCATATTAGAGAATTATCATTGTAGTTTGATTGCGTTTAAATCATATATGCGTAAATACAAAAGGTCTAATTCATGCACTTGGGATGAATAAACCATGGAATAAACAGCAGCCCATTTTACAAAAAGCAATTTCTAATTTCTTATACGAAAAACCATGTCTCGCATATAGGTTGTGAAATCTTTTGTGTTCATAATTTCTATCGTCTCTAATTTTTCCATTGATCTGTAATTTATCCTAATTTACTTTAGTGATCAACTGGTTAAATAAACAAATCAATGAGCAGTGTATCACACAGTCAAAATTTGGACCTGCAAACTCAGTCAACTCAGGTTCTCGCTCAGGCTTCAACCTTGCTCTCCAGGTGAGTAGCTTTCAATTTTTGCTCAAAATATCATTGGGTGCAAATCACACAAGTTCTTTTAACAAAATCTGGTCACAGTGATCTGGTCGTCATTGCATTGCTACGAATCCCAAAAATCCTCACTTGTGAAGATATTGGTCATGTGATCATTTCCCGCCAATTCAAAATGGCGAAGTTTGTTTTTGAGTGCGTTGAAAATTTAACTTGTTTTTGTGCTGAACTTAAACTGAATTTCAAACACAGAAGTGTCCAGTAACCTAGCTTTATGCGATTGGAAGAGCTTCTTGTAATACAACGAATAAGAAAAACACGAAGAAACTGCCTCTAATGAGTTGCGAGAGTCGGCAAAAAAGTTCGTTTTCAGTTTTTCTTTTATGCTGTGTTTTCATCTTTTAATACTATGTGATAACCAGAACATTGCACGGTGCTTTGAAGACATGATTTTATTTTTCGCCACTCGAAAATTAAATTCGTATTTTCGGACTGTCATGTATAAATATATTCTATATACAGCGTAAGTACAACGTATTCCTACTGTCAATACTTTTATTTATGAAGTATTTAAATTTACCTCAACAAAATGCCTAGTTTATCTTCTATTTCCTTTAAATTTATAGCCACACAGCACACCAGTTTCCGTGGGTTCTGCGACTCAATCTGCACACGCGTACATCCCAAGGTACACTTCACAAGCCCAGGTAAGTTGACAAATATATTTCTTACGTTGAGTATTTGTACTGTTACTGCAGGAGCACACTAGAGTGCCCAGAAGCTTGCTACGAGGTAACTCTTGAAAGACTCACAAAATCGACTAACTGAAGCGAGGCAGCGAGCAATGAAGCTATTGAAGCAATTGTACGAGTTGACTCGATAAATTGTAGCAGCTAAAGGTTTATCATGGGTTATGTAATGCTGCTCTCGCAACGGTACGTTTCAATATGCAGGTTGAACTGGAAAACAGAGGCTTCAATTTCGGTCATCAAATTAGTCGCGCCAGGGTTTTTTTCCAAGTAAGCAAAAGACTCATCAAAGTACATCAGAAAGTAAATGAGTTGGCAAAAAAATCAGCGTGCTTGCCTGTTTCCTCTTGGGCGATCTCCGTCTTTGAAACACATGCATGCTACCCATGCACATAGTACACTGCATCCTGTTTTTCCATTTTTTCATGCTTTTACGTTGATGTTGGGAGCTAGCCTAGTAAGAACCAAGCCTACAGCGTGTTTCATAACAAAAGAATGTGAACTTAACGTATAATGTATCATCAATAGGTTGTATACCGGCCTGGCCATAAAGCTGATCAAAACACTCCCAGAATCCCTGAAGAAAGGTTAAAAACATCCCCGCATATAGTTTCCGCTTCGCTAAAAACTGGAAAAGAAAACAACCCTTTGATTGATCCAAAATATTTGACTAAGCCCAGCCAAAAAATAAACCCAGCAAGACCACCCTTGCAAACGCAAAATATCCCAAGCAATTCCTCTCCAACTACCGTGGCACCTGCAATCCCCTTGATGTCTGCATACTTCCCTACAAACGCCCCAAGCGAGGCAAAGAACGCAAGTAGTATTTTGTAAGATAGTTTACGAGCGGAAAGTCGCATGCGCAATTGGTCCTTAGCAATGAACTGCAGATTTGTTGGTGGATGTAAGTTGCAAATTCATGTGGAACCAAATGACATGGTATCTGATACGAGTTGAAATGGTGGTACAGACGGTGATAAATATACTGCAGTTAGTGCAGTACATCACGATACAAGGCATAGCTGGTATGACGTCAAAGTACACTCCTTTTAGCTGCTTGAAACGAGTCTTGAACTCCTTCATACAAATTTAAAACAAACTATTTATTGAAATCTGTACATTATCGTATAATCTAATGAATCTATATCATTATATTCTTTACCATTATCACGTGATGTATTGTCTTTAACAAAAGAGCGCAGGATTTTCATTGCCCGTTTTAAAATCCTAATTCCTATACAGTGAGCAAGCATGCACGATATTGGAACGTGCAGACAGTTTAAAAGCCTTTGTAACGAACTGTCTTCACTGTTAACCAATGTAGAAAGATTAAATAGTTTTCGGTATAGCTTTGAGCCATGGCTCACTCTCTAATATCTATCATAGTCACTCAAACTATGCTAGCTTTATGTTTAGAGTGATTCCAGTCGGTTCAACGCAGGTGTTTCGTTTGTTCAGTGAAAGCAAATCTTTTCTACATTGATGGAAGTCGAATGTCTATGGATCTATTGTCATGGCTATATTTACACATATCTGGTGTGTTAGCTTGCTAGCTTAGGTGCACAAAATCCTGGAATGTCTCTGATTTATACAGTCGCTTCTTTTTCATCTTTTATTTCGTCGCTGTTAATCAGCGAAGTGTAGTGATGTTCCTTGCTGCGGTTGTTTGGCATCAGTTGCTCATAAGGATCTTGAAACACGCTGGCATTCGTGTATTCTGGAGACTGCAGGGATTCTTCATCGCGCGATTCATTATCTGCAACGCTATTGGCTGTTCCATTTTTTTTAACGGCCGCGTAGTCAGAGTCTGACTCATTACTATCCACCACAGTGATATAAGAAACTTCGGGATCATCCGAGGGGGCTTCGACACGCTCAGGCATATCGTAGGGTGATTCTGGTTTAGTCACAAATGTGTCCAGTTGCAATGGTGATGGGAGGCCTTGAACCTGATGGTTGTTCACGTAGGGGTTTGATAACGTTGTGTTTTCTTTCTGAAGTTTTCTTGCTTTTCTGATTTGTCGTCTCCAGCAGCAGCAAACTATGATTAGTAGAATTATGCTTAGCAATGCCACTCCAGCCATTGCATACAACATATTTTTCAACGTCCCTAAACCAGATAGAAAAATTCAAATCGTTTACTTGTCAGATCTGAAACTATTTGCGCTGCCTTTGTACCTGCATTACCACAAATTCAAATTTATCATTTTATTAGCACGAAGTGCGTCTACTTGTTGCTATAAATCGCTTGTATCATCATCGCGTGGAATTGCGGGCCCTGCAAAAACTGTCTCCTTCGTGTGAATCTACCATTGCCCATCCATTGAATGTTTGACCCATTGAACCTGGTTTGACCTAAGCATCGCTTCTATTAAAAACATACCAGTAGTTACATGAAACCACAGAATCTTCTCTTTATCCTTTGCTTTCTCACTCGTTGTGCTTCTCGGTGTTGTTGACTGCCCATTTGTTTTTGGTGAATTACTAGAAAGATGTGTTCTTGTGCTGAATGCCGTAGGTGCAGGTGAAGTAGTTTTACTTGATGCATGTATAGAACTCGCTGCAGTTGTAGTTACAGAATTCTTTAATTTTATCCTGTCTGTTAATTCTTGGGATGAAGTCATTGCCCGTGACGTTATTCTTGTCGTCAAGGATTTTGTATTGATTGGTGGAAGCTGTGTGGATGTATTCTGGGTTGCCATTGCTTTGTGCAATGATGCGATGGATGTGCTTGATATGTTTAGTTTTATTGGTGTGCTAGTTTTTGTTGTCAAGGATTTTGTATTGATTGGAGGAAGCTGTGTGGATATATTCTGGGTTGCCATTGCTTTGTGCAATGATGCGATGGACGTGCTTGGTATGTTTAGTTTTATTGGTGTGCTAGTATTTCTTAGAGAGATTTTTGGTGTGTTTGGAGTAAATGTAGTGTTTCTATACAGTGCACTCGCCGTTGTCGCGGAAATGTATTTTCCTGGCCCATCTGCCGAGCTTGATGTCACAGGTGTACTATTATTTGGACCTACACGATAAATAGATATATTTCTGGTTAACTTCCTCGGAGGCAATCCATTTGTGCCATTTCACTGCTGCAAAATTCAACAAGAGTTTATGAAGGAATGGACTTGGAAAAGCAAACGAGGCTCCTCCAAGTATCATCAAATTTAAAGTCCAGAGCATAATAAAGTTCGTAATTCTCTAATAAAATCTGAGGTCACCATTTCCATGTATTTGACATCAGAAATGCAAGGCATGTATCCTTTAAATGCTTCTTATTATATTGTCATGAGAGGGGATCATTCAGTAATTACTGTGATTTTGATAAAAAGTGACAAATGGATTCAGCAGACGAGAGATCTGATGGTTCCCACACTTATGAAGTTAGCGAAACAGTTAATCTCGAATATTAGTGGTCAACTATGAAAGGATGATAAACTAATGGATAACTCAGGTACTACAAATGAAATACGAAATGAAGGCTTTGAAACTCGGTTGAAACGAGATCTGCGCAAGGAAAATCGTCTAGAAGAATATTTCGCAGTAATCCATGGGTTGCTTTGGCGTGAATGTTCTTGTGCGTCGTTTACATTCAGTAGTCTATACCAGAGCCCTCTGGTCTATACCGCAACGGCATAAAGAACTTCACCACCGAGCTAATGAGTTCTTTGGTGAGTGGCATAAATTGCGTCAGGACGAACCGCAATAAATTTACATTACGTGCGTCAAGTCAAACAATCGCGCTCCGTCTAAGCACAGACACCACGCTGTACGCCCGGAAAACCTTTATCTACTTAGACGCATATTGTACGGACAACAATTTGCAATATACGACTTCTAAAGTACAGATTATTTGCATTTTGCTTTAGTTCGTGGCCGCAGTATTTTGAAATATTTAGTAGATCATTACATTACATACAGTAGATTCAGTATCAGTATATTTAACCTGAAATTGGTAAATCAAGAGTTTTCTATAGTTACTCATACGCTCAAATATTGAATATACAACATTGTGTACTTACTTGGCATAGTACTATTTCCATTTACAGCAGTTATAAGACCAAACAGCAGTACGACTGACAACATAATGATACTGTGGGAAAGCAACGGAGGAAGGAAGGGTTTTACCGAGGCAAAAATACTGCCATTGCTTGCTGTCGTCATGGTCCTCTCGGATTGAAGAGAGAGAGAGATCTTATTTCATCAGTTACTTTGATGTATGATGTCACCATGTTTGCTTCTCAAGTTACAACCTTTTCAACTTCTCCAAAGTCAGCGACCAATGTCTATGTTGAGAAATTTATATCTTTTGTTGACTGAGCGGGAGATCCATGCAGGACAATACAGCACGGTCAAATTCTTTTTTTACTTGTTTATGGACTGAGCCGTATGAGCATTCTTCATATGTAGTTTTCATGTTAAGCCCAGGGCCCGGTTTTTCAAGCTGGATTCCAGGGTAAACTTTTGACCAGGGGCCGGTTGTTCAAAGGTGGGTTAGCAGCTAACCTAGGTTTAAAGTTAACCCACAGTTTCTATCCCCGTGTTGAAACACTATTTACCTTTGAAACTTTGAGGGATTAAACTACCCATTAAGGGAAACATTTTGAGCAATAAACTTTTCAAAAATTTCACTTGAACGATTTTCAAATTCTGGTTAAAGTATTACACTAACCCAGGGTTAAGCTAACCCAGCTTTGCATGAACAACGGGCCCCAGCCGTTTTAATTTTTGTATGTCTGTTTGTTTCAACACTTTGCAACTTAAGGACCAGTTGATCCAGACAAGATTTGTAGAAGAATAAACCCAAGTTTGCTAAGGCCTAGGTCAAACGTCGCTCTTCTCATGCGCCGAACCTAACCTAAAGTCTTTGTCCGAGCTCATTTGCATTAGGTTCGGCGCATGAAAAGAGCGACGTTGGACCTAGGCCTTACAAGAAGTTTAAAACTTTGCGTTAAGATTTTCGTCAACCCGTAATTAATCTAACCAGCTTTGGAGCACCGGATCCTGCTGTACGCTATCTACTTGCTAAAATAATCAATGCTACGTGCAGTCAATATTTTGATATATTACAAACTATCTCTACAAAAATATCTTTCCAAAATGTTTCAAAGCACAGTCAATATTTTGATACCTAGTTTCATATAAAAGTAATCATCTCGAACATATCTGTTCAAAATACTTCAGAGAACTGCCGTACGCTTACTCTCATCTTTCTTTAATTTATTGGAATCTTTGCACTAATACTGATCTACCTTCGATAGCATCAAACCTTCCGAATTTAGAGCTAATTTTGGGCCTTACTGTAGTCAAAGTACGTATCATAAGTGCAATTTGTTCCAGCGTCAATTATTCAGTTTCACGTTTTCATAGTACTTGTCATTACTCTTTTTTCCATTACTCTTTTCCTCTGGTGTTGAATCTAGAAACACTTCCTCGTAAGGGGCAGCAGGGGCCTTCACTTTATCATTAGCTGACGATACCATAGGAGTGACGTTTTCGTACGGTTGACGTCCAGTATCATTTGCTTTCCGAGGAGAGACATTTTCGTACTGTTGTTTCGCTGGTTCTTTGTCACTGGGCAAGCCAACGAGTTCATATCCAGCGTCGCGTTGAGGATTGTTATTCGTGTTTCGAGGAGGGTTCCTACTGTGGTCAATATAAAAGAAATGACGATAAATGACGATCTTCTACCAACCTCTAAAATTGAGAAGTTTTCCGATTGCTGGATGTTACTTTTA
This sequence comes from Phenganax marumi, assembly GCA_025400095.1. Classification (NCBI taxonomy): domain Eukaryota; kingdom Metazoa; phylum Cnidaria; class Anthozoa; order Malacalcyonacea; family Clavulariidae; genus Phenganax; species Phenganax marumi. The sequence goes on from JAODVM010382855.1 coordinate 24,925, forward strand.
GCTGGGTCCAAACGTAGCGTAGAGTACAGGCATGGCAAAGAAGGCCGCAGTTGGTGTTACAACGTCGTAGATGGAAGAAGATAAAAGTAAAAGCCATGGATGAAAGTTGTAACGGTGAAATTGGTACAAATGCAAGATAACAGTTTCCAATTGAGTCAAAATACAAAGATCTTTGGACAAATGTCCCAACTGGCAAAATTAGCAAATTTAAGATAAACAAAGAGGAAGGATGCAAATAAGCAACACAAGTACAATGAAAAAAGTTTCTGTAAAGAAGTATAAATAATCTCTATTCTTCTACGCTGGGTTGGTTTTCAGCAAAAGATGCAGAAGTGTAAATTTCAATGTTATTTCATACCTTTCTAAAGTTGTGCCATCTGTGTTCATGTCTGCTCTAAACTTCACTGTGCTGAACAGGGAAAAAAATATAGACAATGGCTTAATGTGTCTAATGTATGGACATTTTGCCCTGCTGGTTCATTTCTGTAGGATACCTCTCATAATTCATATTGTTATAAGACAAGTTTCTCTCTCTTTCCAGTCGTTGTATTCGTCGTCTAAAAAACCCAAAATATCTTTGAGAGGCACTACTGTACAACAAGGGAGTGTCCACCGTGCTCCAAATCCAAAATGCAAGAAATTCTAATTAAAAGGAAGGGATTGTGATTTCAAAGCACCAGCGTGGATTGGATTTGCAAGTCTGTTTCACTTCTATAGTGTTGCACTGTACAACTTGGTACAGTCAACTCAATGTTCAAACATACTTCTTCATGTAAAGACGAACTGATCTAGCATGGCTGCTGGCTCAGTAGTCTAATTGTTTTAGTGACTACCAATATTTACCTTCTAAAAACACAAAGAAGAAGTAAAATTATGATAAGAATAAAAGCAACAGCAGCTGAGGTTGATATTATGATGATTACATAAGGTTCCAACTTCTCTTCATTGGCTGGTATTTTAGTTGTACTGTGTTGACCAGTCGTGACTGCAGATTTATGTTGTAAACTGGTACTCGGTACTAGAACACTTGTTTCCAACCCAGTGACACCACTTGGCTGTATTTGTCCAGTACTGCTTAAAATTGTTGGTTGCTCTAAATTAAAAAGACAACTTGTAAATGAAATAGATTTTGAAGGAAAAAAGAGAGAAGCTACCTCTCAACTTATTTTCTTAAGCCATTAAGTAAATTTGGTGCTTCAGCAACCATAAGTATATATTTGTTTCATTCTATGAAACACCAGATGATCTTACTCAAGATTAATGATCCACTATTACTGTAGCCGTTTTAAACAAGACAAATTTCTTGGAATGCAAGCACTTCCTGGGTAAACCATGGTTTAAAACACAAAATGATTATAACTCAGTTTGACAAATGCACTGCTGCAGACTGATTCAATTGTAATTAAGCTGCATTGTTGTTTCTTAATAAATAAATATTTATCTGTGAATGTCTGAATTTTACCAGTACAACCGGATTTAATTCCGTCAGACAGACTACCATAATTTGACTATCACGCCTACTGTCCTATTTCGAATCAACATACACAATAGGAAAAGATTTGGGACTGGTAGTTGAATAGGAAATTTCGATATTTTAAACCCCTTTGACTTTTAAATGACAAATTGTAACTTCCAGCGATCAAGAAAAGTGACAAATGCGCGCTGCTCACCTGTGGTCAGTGTCTGGTTAGCTTTAGCTCCTGACCGAATGGTAAATATTACAAAAAGCAAAAAATAAACACGCTTATACTCTTCTGCGAACATCATAAATGTACAGCAAGCAGCGCGAAGGCTTAAAAGAAATCAAGACAGCTCCATCAACGCATTGCACATCAGATTGCGCCCATGTTGGTTGTGTGACCAGGGAAAAACATACCAGACATCATATTGCGCTCAGTGCTGTGACTGCTGTCGCCAGACTCGCCACGCCACGGCCATGGTCTATGATTGCGACAAGGTATGGAAGGGAATGTTATGGGAGTTTTAACAAAAACGAAGTGGAAGGGAGTGTTGTCACTGCTTCCAGTTCAGAAACAGAGCGGTTGAAACTGTGCACATTACTTTGCACAAAGAACTATCCAATCTAGCCTGGTGAATTGCGTTGTCTGGCAATAGGACGGGCGTTTTGACGAAGTTTTGTGTAGAATTTGTTTCCAACCCAGTGAACTCCATGTAGACTATTTCGATCCTATTTAGTGCTCGCAGCCTATGGAAACTTTCACTAAACTTAGTCATTGTTATGGTGTGATGCGTAGTTTGTCCTCGTGACATCTCGTTTATCATATTCAACCCAACTGGTTGGAATCGATTTGATTTCAATTTAATTGCACTTGCACGATAGCAATATTATGTAGAACAAGAGCTTCAAGGCCAGTTCACACGGGCGATTTTCGATGCGATTTTTCTCCTCTTAGAGTATGTGATCGAGTAGGCTGACTTGCGA
>JAODVM010382856.1:0-10760 GCA_025400095.1 Phenganax marumi
TCCGGTGTGCCTCAGCCGATTTTCATGATGCCACAGATGATGAACCCTGCGATGATGCAACAGGTGCCTCAGCCGACTCAGGAGAGCTCCGAATCATCTGCAGATGAAGGTGAGACATCCAAGCCTGCGCCCAAGCCTGATGCAGAGATTCCTCGAAACGTTACTATGGTAAGGGCCATCGCTCGCAAGAACATGCTTGAGATCTTGGAGCATATTCACCCCACGCTGGATCGAGCTTGGATGGCTGAACTTGGTCAAACTGGGTTGATGGCGTTACTATGGTGCATTTCGAAGACCAAACCCAATTGCAAAATTTCAGATCTAGGCTCTGTGTTTATTAAAATATGAGTTTGCACTGTTTGTCACAAAGACTGTCCTCACACCAGAATCATTGATATGATATTTGGGCATGGTTGAAACCATGTTTGATTATCATGTCAAGTACTGATTCTGATTGATCTTCAGTGCAGTACTAGCTGTATGGTTTTTGTTTGAATGATATTTACAAGTCAAGTCATGTCATGAGTGATGAAAAAGTCATATGTCATGACATGAGGCATGAGTCATGAGTCTGAGTCATTCCTTCATGGCAGCCCGCCTCAGGTGCAGGTTATTGGTCTGAATTGAAGGCGGCCCTCAATCGGGCTCATTGTCGAGTGGCAAGCTCTTTGGGCGGGCCTGAGGAGTTCAAGCGGGCAGTGACAAGCAGGTTTCCAGTGGCCATGTCGGACCATGAGGTTGTCATTTTGGCCAGGGAATTTGGTTGGGAGGACAACTTCATGGAACCTCCAAAGACAAATCGGAAGAGGGCACGCGAGGCAACTCGACAGGATGGTGTCACCAATCAGTCTGGTGATATTGGGCAGCTTCTTGCTATGTTGCAGCAGCAGCAGCAGGGGTCTTCCTCTGCGCAGACAGCCGCAGCAGACAGTAGTCAGCCTGCTCCACCTTCTGACCATGTGCCAATCGTCAATGAGCAGCAGGAGACTATGTCAGCTCCCTTGCCACAGGTGCCCCGCAGGTTTGCCCGTCCTGCACAAGCTACTCCTGTCCCAGCCACTCCAATGCTGGCACCTGTGCCAGGTACCCCTGTCCCAGTGCCAGCTACTCCTGTGCCTTTCGTCCGATTTGATCCGCATCAGATTGTTTTGGCAACTCCACCTGCTGTGCCAACACCAATGGCACCAAATGCAGCCAGCAAGTCAAGACCTCGGCCTCCGCTACGTGTTGAAGGCCCAGCTCCTGTTGGTGGTGGTGATGAGGATCTCCTTCGTAACCTTGAGCCTGAGCTCGAGGCGGCCTTGGACAATGATGTGGTGGCCATGGATGTTGATGAGGACATGGAGAATGGTAATGATCATGGGGATGCCGGTGGTGAAGCTCGTGAACCAAATGAAGTCGAGTCAATGAATGAAGAACTCAATGAAGACAAGTGCAACATTTGTTTGCAGTCTATGGACATGGGCTCTGAAGTTGAGGTTGCAGACAGGGTGACTTGCTTGCCCTGTGGCCACAAGTGCCACACAGTTTGCTTGGAGCGGTGGAATCAGACAAATCCACCCGCTGGCAATTACACATGGCGCTGTGCTTACCGATGCCAGCTGTATGTTGGGAATCAGAATGCGGCTGCTGCTTTTTTTCCTCCAGCTGCCGGTGTTCCTCCAGCTGCCGGTGTTCCTCCAGCTGCCGGTGTTCCTCCAGCTGCCGCTGTTCCTCCAGCTGCCGCTGTTCCTCCAGCTGCCGCTGTTCCTCCAGCAGCTGGCGCCAATCAAGTGGCTGATGATGGTGAGATGCAAGATAGTGAGCCGACCTTCATGTAATCTACTGATGACTGATGACTGAGAACATTTTAATTTTCATGATTGATAAGGATGGCATGAATGACAAATGACTCATGAAAATGATGTGGTCGTGTTTGCAGGCGTTGTCAAAAAATCATTGAAAACAATGGGACACCAGTGTTGCTTTGAACATCTGAAGCGATGTGATCTTTTGCCACTAGTTTGCTTTGGGAGCTTGGGACTTGAGGAATGGAGTGGACTGGCTGAAGGTAACCAGGCAACAGTTCATTCATGGGAAATGACTTGTTTTTTATTTATGTGTGTTCACTCCATGGCTTCTTGCTGCAAGCTCTTTTTGAGAAAGCAATTCGTACCTCAAATCAGGGGATGCAACTATGCAGAAGCAGTTCTGCAGCGGTTTGACGTTGCAAATAGAGCTGGGGTCGAAGAAGATCAAAAGAGAGTTTCAGTTTGCCATGTCTCTTCTTGGTAGGTGGCCTGCTTCATGCATATAATACTTGCATGACTTTTGATAATTCTGTAAACTTCATTTGCATCATCAGTGTTAGGGTATCTGTCAGTGAAGGACATGGATGGACCTGTTTTCGTTCTAGTGGCGATCAGTACAAGAGACTAAGGACTTATTATATCTTGAAATTATGAACGTCATTCATGACTTATGACATATGATGGTGCATAACCTGTAGCTCATGGCAGCACCGCTTGTGGCATGGCAGCAGCCGGAAATTCCACTGTTACCTCACAACGCTGACAGAATCGTTCTCCGTTCTGGTACCAATTTTCCCTCAACCGTTGCTTATTGCCTTCATCAAGGCGGAGTTCTATTTTGGGACTTGGCATACATCCACGACTCTTTCCGAGATGGTGCTGGTGAAGAATCATCCAGTAAGTTCTATGAGTCGATCAGATCTTTGGCTGTTGAAATGAACCTCCAGGATGCGCTTCACCTCCGTGGCTCTGTCTTGAGGCTTCTCGAACTCACTGTTGTGTTTTTTGCTTGAAAGAATTTTTCAATGAAGATTCTTCAACACATCAACCTGGATAGACTAGCAGCGACTTTATTTCTTTTGAGACTCTAGCCAACATGGTTCAACATAGATACCATCGCAGTTCAAACTCAATCGTCAGTCATCATTAAACTGGAGGCCTGGGGCTTTGGATGCAAACTGCTGTCGCACTGATCTTCTCTTTCAATTCTTGGCTATCTATGCTGGGAAGGCTAGACTAGACAGCAGAGAAGCACTTGCCCTATCGCATCTCAAGAATGCAGCGTTCAGGGTTCACCAAGTCGCTCACATGACTGGAGGTTTCAGTGTACCTTGTGCTGGACACCCCGACCTTGAAGTGACCTCGACTGGAATCATCAGCAATTTTCAAGAGGTGGTGAGGTGTGCACATGGGACCTTCCAGAGTGCCTGGAAGCTTCAATGGGACAGCATGACTTCATCAGGGACAGGGCTTTTGAGCACTTCGTGGGATGAGCCAAGTACATTCCTCGATGTCCTGCTGTTTTTGACTTTGGTTGCAAAAACAATGCGAAAACAAGCAAAACATTCATGGACAAAGCACAAGTCTGGTGAACTCGTATGCTTGTTGTTGACCTCTGTAGTTGATTCATTGGCTCACGTTCTGCATCTCTACTACTGGCAGATTCACGCTTCAGATCCTGCCAACCAGAGTGAAGAAGCTGAGAAAATCCCTGCAAGACGATTGAGGCAGGGCAGGGGACTTGTTTCAGGTTAAACTGGTCAGGCTCAAGTTATACTTTTTCCACCAGTCTTACAATTATTAGAAGCTTTGTTGATGTCAAATGATGCCATAGAATATCAATTAAACTAAATGTAAATGTACAATCAATATGTAAATTATATACACATGACTTGACTGGAGCCAATGACCAATGTTTGTGCTTTTGGTTTGTCGCAACCTTCCCCAACCAGGAACAGCCGTGGTTCTGAAGATCAACCTGCACGCTCTCAGAGAAAGATTCATGTGGCCCAAATCTGGCAGTTCTACAGTGATGCTCGGGATTTGAACATGTCTATGACAAGGCTTGCCAAGGTTAGGGCCAGAGAGGAACATGGAGGCAACACCCCAGGAAGTGCTAGCAGCTGGCAAAGGAAGCTCCTGCAAATGCACGATACAAGATTGGAGCTTTGCTTCATTGGAGCTCAACATTTGACTCTGATCACGGACGGTTCCACCCATGGATGCCGAGACACCCTTGTGACCTGTGTTTTCGACCCTATGGAGCAGGTGGCAGGCTGGGCAACTTGCATGGCTATTTGGCCTTCAAAGTTCGTGAGCCCAGGAGACTATGACTTAGAGATCGAGGTGGAACGGCTACTAGCACGGAGAGAGGGTGAGAGACTGAGCAGTTACAAATTGATCCAGGCACTATCAAAGCAGTTGTGGCTGGTGACTCGCAAGCAGCTTAGCATGTCTGATTTGAAAGTGCCTGTGGATCAGCTTCCAGCAATTGAGAGGCTTGAACCTGGAGATGTGAGGACAGTTGAAAATGGTTGGCTGCATGTGACCAAGGAAGATGGAAACGTGTTTGATGTTGATCTTCTTGGTATGGTTCAGCGATCCACAACACTGGGCATCATAGGTGACCAGGGCCCAAACATGCAGGCCTCGATGAGTTTCCTGTATGGCCACCACTTCCTTGTCCATGGAATCTACGACCCCTACCATCGCCTGGTCAATGATTGCAAGCTGAGTGCTGATGCAGCGGGAATGCTTGATGCCACATGTGCGTCCCGGTTCCTATGGGGAATAAACTATGGTCCCTTTGGGTCGGGTCAGTTTTGGGAGGAGAAGAAGGCAGCGCTTGCACACTTCATGTCCACGACATCAGCAGAACTTTTTGCCAACCAGAGTCATGTTTTTATTTATGTTTGGTTGAAAGCTCGTAGATCAAAACAAGTATGTTTATTTATGTTCTAGTGTCACAACCATTTGATGAATGCCATGTGGAAACTGCAGCAAACAATGAGCCAGGATTCTTCGGTCTTTGAAAAGTATGTAGCCCGCGTTGCATATGACTTTGGGATGCCGCTTTGCTCTGAAGAGGACAAGCGGGCTGTGTGGGAGGCATTGCCTGAGATGCTCACCAGCTTTGTGAACAAAGGGTCTCTTCCAAAGAGTGGAAGGTGGTTTTCTTTCCATGATGTTGGATTAGAGCAAATGAGGGAGTGGTGGGCCACCCGGATGGTGCTTGGGGTCTACCTTGAATGTGAAGAAGAGATCAACCCAGACTCCCTGGACAACTTCAAAGCTTTGAGAAAAGGAGCTGGAGGGTTAAAGCTGGGCTACATGTGCACTTCACAGAACTTTTGGGAAGACACCAAAATCGTTTTGACTTGTGCCCAGCCGCTCTACACCTTCTTTTGCCAGCGGGTGCGTGATTGCAAAACAGCAAATGATTCTCTGGAATTCTCTGTGAAGGCCTCCAAGGAGTGGCGAGGCATGCCCCACCTCTTGGAACTTGCGGACTTTTTGACTTCAGTTCGCCTTGCTGAGATTGAGCCCATTGCTTTCTGGTCCTGTGATGTGCACCAGATGGCCCAGAAAGTGTTCTCGTACTTGACAAGCCTTCTGGGACATTGCAGCGGCAGCTTGAGCCGGTATGGGTGCCCACCATATTCATACTCTGGAATCTTGAAGGGTGACATCACTTCTTTGCAGCGTATGAAAAAGGATTTGAAGCTGCTGATTGCCCTGGAGCTCTCAGGTGTTCCACATTCTGACAACCTCCTGGCAGATGCCAAGTTGTTGGCCAACGATTGTGTCCGGCTGTGCATGCTAGGGTTTGAAGCTTCAGGTTGGAATCCAAATCACAGGCCTTCGACTGAGATTCTGATTTCTCTGGTCAGGACTCTCCCAGATTCCAAACTGATAGAAGACACACATGGTCGCATTCGTATGAGGCAAAAGAGTCAAAGCAATGAGAAACTGACCAGGCCGGCTGTGCAATTGATTGTGAATGATTCCGGTACACTGGAAGAGAGAGAGATCCGTCATGGTCCTGCAGTGACTCAAGATGCTTTCCTCCAGTTGTGGCGTGAGACCAAGGACACTTACAAGGCCAATGCCCGCTGCAATCCGAAGACGCACAAATTGCCCAAATTCTTCGGGAAGATCATGAAAAGGGAACGTAGCTGGGCAGCGATCACAGAGCCAAACCTTCGTTGTTCAGCTGCCGCTTGGGAATGGCTGCGCTACTACAGCTCAGAAGACCTCTCACAGTCATTGGTGCAAATCCAGGCAATCTTTTGGGGGAGGGGTAATGTAGAATTAGAAATACAAAAAAAACATAGTAAGTATTCTTCAACTGCTTCTGGCGTTCTGTGTGTCTGACTCTGTGCAGGATGGCCTGTTGAATCTTCTTTGCAAGAAAGGCAATCTCATCCAAAAGTGTGGCTTGGTTTTTCTCATTCTTCAAAACCACAAGTGGGCATCATTGGCATGGCCTGTGGTGTGGGTGGGTGAGAACTTGCTTCAAGTGAAGCCTGGTGCAGAAGTTGAATGGATCTTCGTGTACAACCCTGATGACTGGGAAGCAATTCCTTTTACAGTTGTGCGGCGTGCTGACCTGGGCTTTGGCCTTTGCTTTCAGCGCAGTGGACCCATTGAACGTCTTGTCAGGTTTGCTTTGCGTTCACCAGGGAACTTTGTCCTCAATGATTTCCATGTCCTTTGTGACCACTATGGAATTCCCAATGGAAGCAGCCAGAAGACTCGTTTTGGCGCCCTTCAGCTCCTAGCTTTCAGATTTGGACGGAATGATGAGGACTACGTCAAGGAAGTTTTGGAGGCTGAGGGCAAGGGCAAGTCTTGTGGTAGCAAGCGGAATGAAAACCAATCTGATTTCATGGAATGCTTACTGGAAAACATGAGTTTGGAGGAGCGAGCCAATTTCAAAGACCTCAAGCAGGAGGTTTCATCAGCAGAACGGTATTCCTTTGCCAAGAGGCAGCTATGGAATGAATGGAAAAAAGAGAAAAAGGCAGAGATTGAGGTCGGGCATTTGTTTACACCTGACCTGCTGGAATTGTTTATTGAATTTCTTTTCGTGAAAGGGTCAAGCAGTTCCAATGTTCATCGCATTAAACATATCATCATGAACCTTTTAATTCCCCTCATCCCGGAGGCTAAAGAAGCCAAAAAAGCTCAGAAGGCTTTGATGCGCGGACGTGGGCGTGGACGTGGGAGAGCCCGGGGAAGGGGTCGTGGTGGTCGAGGACGTGGTCGTCAGCCAGCTTCTGCAGCAAGCAAGAAGAGGAAGCGAGAGGATGACGATGATCCTGATGACCAGGAGTCGGAGGACTCGGATGATGGCAGTGATGATCATCACCACCCACTGGATGATGGCAGTGATGGCAGTGGGGAAAGCAGTAGTGATGGCAGTGGTTCCAGTGATGGCAATGGCAGTGATGGTGGCAACGGTGGATCAGGGCCTCAAGCTGCTAGTCATGGTGCAGCTGATGTTGGCAATGAGTCAGTTCAGGAACTTGATGCACATGACTCTGACTCTGAGCTGGTGGCACCACCAATTCAAGGGAGCGCTGATGATGTGGCAGAAGCCTCACGACCTGGGAGTCCTGCTGCTGCTAGTCATGAGCAAGAAGAAGACTTGCAACCAGCAGTAGTCGTGGCAGTGGCAGCGGCTTCATCTGCGCCCCTGGAAGTTCATGAACATTCTCAGGAAAGGATGTCTTTGCCACAGGAGTCTGAGCCTCGTCTTCAGGAGGCTGACAACTTGCATCCAACAGCAGCTGAAGAGTCTCAAGTTGAAGAAGGTGGCCCAACAGCCGCGGGAAGCTCAAGGGACAAACCCAAAGCATCGTCACCTGTTCGTGCACCTGTTGTTCGGGTCCATCGGAGCCCAGCTGAGATTCTCAACCAACTCTGCCCGCCCGGAATGATGCTTCGGATGACGTACAACGACCACCGGTTCAAAGTCGAGACTGGCAGCAGATTTCATGAGTCCTCTTCAAAGCTGAAGGCTCCTTACAGCCAGAAGAGCTACTCAAAGTCCTTCGCTAGTGGTGCCCCTACATGGCAAGAAGCCCTGTCAGATGTCCACAACCATGCATGGACAAAGCACAACATGATGGTGATCGCGGGGTACATGGTTGGCTCTAGCGACCCTCAATCCCCTGGAGTGATTCCGGAGGATGTCTTGTCCGACCTGCAACCTGAGATTGAAAAGATGCCTCCTCCAAAGAAGTACGGCTGATCGACCACTTCACTTGCGACTCAATGACACATGCGACACACCAATTTTCAGACAACGGCGCTGAGGTGTAAAAAATAGTCATTCTGCATTGCTCTTCAGTTTAAACAGTTTGATTGTTTTGAGTTGTTGAAACATCGGTCCTTATCACTTTGACCTGCTGTGCTTACTAACAAGGCAAGCGATGATAGTATGAAGTATGATTGATGATAGTATATAGGGAAGGATCAAATCATACTTGTAAATACCTGCGTGTTCTTGCAGGGAAAACATGAGTGTTGGGTTGCTTCATCATTAGCCGCTAACGCTTGCTTCACTTTTGACTCATGACCCCTATGATGATGACTCCAATGATTGTCTTGTGGCAGTCTGTGACTGTGTGCTCTGGTGCTCAGCAACAGCGTGGAAAAAAGAAACGGACTATGGAGCCAGCAGGGCCAGCTCCGGTTCCAAAATTTGCCTGTGTTGCTCCTGGCCACCAGGGGCAGAGTTGCACGAGCAGATTGGCATCGACAGCTGAAACTGAGGATGACCAAGTTGAGAGTTTGTTTTCATGTTGTTCCAAACTGCAGCTGGCTGACTTTCATACCTTTGCGCACTTTGGGAGGCACAACTACGTTAGTCGTTTCCAAAGTTAGTTTTGACATTCTTTTGATTTAACTGTGGGCGCTTAATTTAATAATGATGTATTTTTGATGGGAAGTCATTCCTGGCAGGTGCACAATGGCCTTGGAATCGCTGGCATACTTGAAGGTCATTGCCAGTGGTTGCCTTGACTTTATTTCAGGACATGCGCCGCAAGTGATCTCTCAGTGGGCTGCCGTTCTTCACATGGCCTATCCGGAGTTCCAAGCGGTTTCTCTCAAGGAGATTGTTCACAAGCTCATTGAAAGAACCATGTACAACCGTGAGGCACACACTCAGTCCATGCTGGATTTTGTGGAGTTTTTTGCGGGCAATGCAGCGCTGTCCAAGGAGCTGTTAAGGAAACAGCTGAGAGGAGCCTCGTTTGACTATTTGTATGGGTCCTCCCATGATGTGCTGACAGCATCCGGTCTACGACTCTACATTGAGGCTTTGGGTTCTTTGCGTGAGAAAGGCCTGAGCTGGCTTGCTACGCAGTGTAGCTCATACGTAGTGCTTTGCAGAGCAACCACCATGAGGTTTCCCTCAAATGACTTTCTGGGAAACGTGTCAAACCCCAGAGTTGTAGAGGGGAACTCTCTAGGCCTGCTGAGTGCTTTGTTGTATTTTCTAGCGTGGGTCTCATTGAGCTGTCCGGTCCTTGAACAGCCATTGCACTCCTGCTTGCCAGAAACTCCAGCCTGGAAGTACCTGCTGCGCTGGACAAAGGCCATTTGCACTACAACATACTTGGGAAGTTTTGGGGGCCCCTCTCAAAAACCGTTGCAGCTATGGCACAGCAGGATGGAGTTTGTAGCTTTGAGCCGACCACGTCCAACTTGGCTGGGAGCAGCTGCTGAATCTCTAGTGACTAGAGACGGCGCCAAGTTCACAGGCCGTAGAGATCAGCTCATTGAGTCTGAGCATTACACAGTCCAATTTGGAAGGGCTGTGGCAGACATCGTCTGCGATTTGTAGGGGCAGGTGGATGATGGCACATAGGCCATCATGACTCGACTCATGAGTGGACTGTGGGGAGAAAGTCCATGAAAAAGCGGAGTTTGACTTGAAGACATTACATGAGTTTGGACACATGACATGAGACACAAATGACAAATGCAGGCAGTGAATGAATCAATCTTGAGGACAAGTCATGTGTCATGAGTCATAAGTCATAGGTCTAAGTCTCACTGTTTCCATTGAAACACGTTGTCGTGTGATGTTTGACACTTGTCATGTGAAGTCTCTTTTTTGAAAGCTGCTGCCTCGAGATTTGTACAATCAACCATTCGAAAACAGTCTATAGTCTATCAAATGTCTTGTGACCGTTTGCGGCCATTACATATGCTTTCTTTGTGCCAGGAGCTGTGTTGCTGACTGAGACTGCTTGGGGGGCGGAATGCCTAACCCTGCCTCAGGGAAAAAGAGTGCTTGAAGATGCTGAAGCTTGAAACTTTTTTGAACATTTTTCAACACACATGAAATGCAACCTCAAAAAAACATACTATGCACTACTAAGGTCTGAATATACATATCCCATACAACACCAACTGTTTGTAATTCAATTTGTTCTATACTAAGGTCTTATGTTGTTTTTCCTTACCAAAATACAAACCCCCTCTGATCTAAACCCTGCTGATCTGGACGCGCTACCACATCTGGTGAATTGTGCGCAATGTGTGAAGGCTATCTCCATTTCCATACACGGAAGAATTATATAGAACATCGAGAAGTTGCTAAACTGTCTCAAACCTAACCCCGGCTTGGTGGATCTGCACGGTTGCCTTGCAAAAGGAGCGGCCGCAACACACTAGCCTCAGCGTTGCATGGAGTGGGTACGCCAAATGTACGAGCAACAAGTGTTTGACCTTCTTGCAAATGAAACAAATAAAGGTGTATGAGGCTGGAACGTTATTGGGGCCAGCATAAGATCTTCGCAAATGCCGCAGCAAAACAGTTCTGCAACTTCTTCCTCTGAAGTCATCTCGGTCCTAGGCCAGATTCAGGCCAACAGGTGGATTTCAAGAAACACCAAGGACACTAGATCTCACAAGATCCAGCAACTATATGAGAAGAAAAAATAAGAACCTGAG
>JAODVM010382967.1:0-10759 GCA_025400095.1 Phenganax marumi
TTAATCATGTCACAAATTAATATAATCTCCACCTTATGATTTATATGTGATTTTAAGATATCTATCACATATGGTTTTGCAATTTCTCTTAACCACTTTGTTGGATAGTTGTAGTATTCATCATCTTTTCTACACTCAATCACAAAGGTTTTTTGTCGACCTTTAAAAGCTTGTTCTAATAGCTTAACCTTTGGTTCTTCTGTTTTTACTAGATTTAAGAATCTACTTTTAAAATTATTATAAGACTCTGTAATTCTACTACTTATATTTTTTTGGTATAAAATCTAATATCCAATTATATAACTCATTCATTGTACTTTGTACGATAGTTACTTTTGGAGCTTGAGTGTTTGACTTTGGTTTTAAAGTAGATGGTATTTTATGTTTATCTTTATATCTATTGATATAATTTGTGATAGCATCCTTATCATATCCTTCTCTAATTAGATTCTTCTTAAAAATAAAAAAATATTTGTTTAGGTTCTTTTTTCCCCATATTTCTACTTTCTTTTCTAATTTGTCAAATTCTTTTTGTACTTTTTTAGGTACACTTGAATCTTTCATATCCTATTTATTTAATCACTTTCTTTAAATAGATTGAGTTGATTTTTAGAGTTTCATTTTTATTCTAAAAAGCAGTTTTTAGACTTTTTGATAGTAATTTGTTTTTTTGGTCATTTAAAAATCAACTTTTGAGTGACTGATGTTTTAAGTAAATTAGTGGTTAAAACAGCATTCCGGTCTTTAGACTTGAGCTTCATAGAATCTCTGACTCGTTAGTAGTAGAGGGAAAAAGGGGGTTTTGGGATAATTTATGAGATTGTATTACAAAAGCCGTGCGCACATGAATCATCATCAATAATACAATATTATATATTTTTTCTCTACGAGCACAAAATATTATAATAAGAATAAATTGTTTAGTAAAGTTTTATAGTAAAAATGAGTAAAAAAGTTTCCTTTCTTTGAGCGCAGAGAGAGAGAGAGAAGATGAATAATTTTTGAATATTTAATGAGATGTTTTTCTAAAACAAGCATACTTGTATAAGATTATATTACTGATTTTTTGTAATAGAAAGTTATAGAAATTTGTTTTAAAAGAGAAATTTGTATAACTTTCTATTACAAAAGGATGAAAATATGTGAATTCGCAGCTTTTGTAATACAATCTTATAAAATTGTCCCAAAACCCCTTTTTTCTCTCTACTTTAGTCTACCAACAGCTGATAAAATTATGTTGGCTCAATGGAGTCAAAAAGTTGAAGGTTACACTTTAGAACACTTGGAGCTAGAATACGAAGCCATCGACAATGAAAAATTAGCGGAGCGAGCTTTGAGTGAATTTGATCAAGGGAAGAGTGTCTTATGAACACGTGACTTGTTTAAAAGTAGGAGAATGGTCAAAAGATAGCACGATTATCAACGAAACCATGAAACACCTGTTGTAGAGAGCACAAAGAACACATATCAAACATCACATGACCCATCTAAAGTTGAATATTTAGAGTTCAACAACCATGAGTATTTAGAGGAGAACTACCAAGATGAATATTGAGAGTGGACCTCCATATTGATTATTTAGTGATGGTATGCTATCTTCAGGATTTTGAACTTCGTCATCAATTAGAATATTTAGTAATTTCTTGTCTTTATGAATTAGATGTGACCCCCCCCCCCCATCTTGAATGTTTTAATAAGTTGCTTAACAGTTTTGAAAATCAAATAAGACCTTCTATTGTTTCGAAAATACTTTATGGATGTGGATTAATTTAAAATATATAATAAATGGATTACACACCTGAACAAAATCTTCGTATAGAACTTCTGAAAATATTCGTCACAAAAGAAATTAAATATTCCGCAAGTTATATCAAAAAGGCTTCAGAGAAAACACTGCAAAGAATTCATCAAGACTGCAAGCAACAACAAATGAATGAAACGGATGAAATGCTCAAGGACACTCTCATTGGAAAATTTTCCAAATTGATGAGTCATCTGGAATTGATCAATGACTTCACAGAACTCAGGAAGAAACTCATTAACAATAAACTATTTCAACAAGATGTCAAAATTATCATGGAATACATATCACCATACAGAACAAATAGAACATTGTTATTTGAATAATTTTGATTTCATTTTTTTAATTTGCCCCACCAATCTTTGGAATAAGACATATCAAAATTGGGGATATGATGAAAAAGAAAATTTCTTGGTCATTATTTGTGAACAAGACGAAGTTGAATTTAAGTTGATGCAAATTATTTAATTTGCCACTGGTAAGAATAGTTTAATTATTTTAGATGATTGCACTGTGGGTCAATTCATCAAAAACAAAAGTTCAGAGCTCGCAAAAATAGCATTTTCGGGAAGACATTTTGGAATCTTGATGGCAGTTATTATGCAACAATCAACATCTACAGCTAAGCCTTTTCGAAAAACTATTTCAAGGCTTGTGACGTTTATAATCCATGTAAAAAACATATGGAGCTCATCTTTGATATTTATTTAGGACACGTGTTGAAAGAAGAAAAACAAGAAATTATAGAAAAATTAAAGTCCACAAAAATTCATGTTTGAAAATCTCACTACGATTTCCCTATGATTACAAAATTAATTCTTAGAAAAAATCTTTGATTTTTTTTAGAATTTAAAACTTTATAAAGTTGGAGTTTTACATTCCCAAATCTAAAGAAGTTTTAACTAGCTTATATTTTAAAATCTGCAACCAAGTTGTCAATCAACTTAAGATTTGACAGAAACTTAATCCTATTCGATTCTGTAAATTCACCTGTGCAAAGAATCGTCATAATTTGATTGCATACTTTTTATGGTTGGAGTATAAAAATTTTAAATGTTTGGTTTTTCTACTAATTTTAGACTTTGTAATAAAACTTGAAATCACAGCTCTGACTCCAGTGACAATCAACGCTAGAGAATTAACAACACTTGCACCAGCTCCAACAGCTGTTAAACTAAACCCCAAAACTTGAAGACCTACTATGATCCTGGAGAGAGTTTGACATCGTTTTTCACGTTTATACATTTTATTGTAATTGTCGTAGATCTTTTTTGTCTTGTGTCTCAAGATTGACTCTATTAGAGATATGGTTAAAGTCCATTTATTAATAGTGGATTCCCTCAATGAGCTTATCTTTGAAATTCACCAATGCATCAGACACCACAAAGATCTTGCACATTAGGTTTGTGGAGGTCGCCTTTTTCTTAATCTCCAATAGTACACCATTTTGTGTGTTGACGAGTTTTGTCCCAGATCTGAACACGTTCTTGTTCGACACACTTTGAAGATCTAGAACCAATGCAAATTTTTCTTTTAAGAAATTCCTTATGTTGATACTTCTCTCATTAGAGCATTTCAAGAATCGCTTCGCTTCTGGGTACAAGTCTTCGTTTTGTATACCTTGACTATACATGCTATTGGGGACGCCTTCCACTGTGATTTTTACTTGTTCGATATTTGGGTAAATATATTCTTCACTATCAGTGATCATTTTATTTCTAAACAACATTACGACTGCAGCCGTACTCTTATGCAATAGATTTACAGTTTTGTTGACTAGCATTGAAGATTCTTCCCATTCAACCGTTTTCATCAAGGTCACGAGTTCAAAACTCAAACTCCTACCGGTTTCACACCCAGCAAGCACCCTGTTTTGCGAGGTCTTCATTTTCTGTTGTTTCATACTCAAGTTGGATATTGTTGAGCATGTATCTTTCAACGGAACTGCCGGAGTTTGCTACCATGATATCTGTTGCTTTTTGCAACTGAATTTTGAATTGAAAATCATGTGTTAAGAAATATGGTGCATACAGCCCATGATCTCTGATAATTTTATCAAGTTTTATTTTTTGTTTTATACCATGGATCATTTTTATCAAACCATCGAAGACCTTCTGGGGATCTCCAGTGTAGCTCCATCATCCGAACTTGAACTCAGCTTGTGCATATTTTTGTTGGCGACTCCAAATTTGATGAGTTCACTTGAAAGTGGTCGTGTAACCAGAGATCTTTACAAAGTTCCATTTCAATTGATTTATTGTTATCATATATAGTTTTACCATCCACAGAAATACTAAGTTTACTTATGAGCAGCTTCCCAAAATTATTTAAGAACCAACTTTTTTTTTTTAAAGTCAAACTTCAAATGAAGACTTCCTGGAACCAAACAATCGTCTGGTTTTAACTTGGGAATGTCCACATATAGTTCTTCTCCTGGACTCGCCTTACTTGGATTAAAAGTAATCACATGTTTGGTTCTGTTACCTTTGATATCACTTATCTTTGATTTTCTAAAGCCTGGTGCTAGAGTGTTCATTTATTATAGAACTTTTGAAATGTTTTACTTTTATACATATCGTATACGAACCAAGTCAATGCCAACACCAACACCCATAAATTTTGAGCTTAAAGGCTCCTAATACAGCGCCAGCAAGTGGTGCTAGTGCTTGGCGATGTTTCCAACAGCTTTTGACAATTTTGAAGTTGCTTGTGCTCCTTTTTTAATTGCTGATCTTGCACTAATTACAACAGTTGTGATAATCCCACCTATGGCGATGGCGGTGCCACTTAACGCTAACACGTTTTTCTTCACCCATTCTTTGGACTTATCAAACCATTTGACATCCTCCACTTATTAAAGCTTTACTTCTTCAAGGTCTCTTTGCTTGAGTGTTCGTTCTGTAGCTTTTCTGAGTCTGAGGACTCTGGATTCAAGATAGAGAAATTCCTCAGGGTCATCTGTGTCGTCTCTTTGTTCATCGTTTTATTTAGTTCTTTTTGAAAATAATTGGCTTGTTTTTGAAGAGCACCTTCATCACCAACATGGCTTTGCATATCCATGTGTTCTCCAGGATTTAGAACACCTAAGAGTTCTCTATTTTCTTGATCTGTTAAACCCAGAACTTTGCTTGTTTGTTTTGCTGTCGTGTCCACAAAGTTGTAGTTGCTCCAATTTGATTTGTTGTCATTCCATTCAATCAATAATTGTTCTATTTTTGTTTTGAACTGATTAACCGCTTCTCTCAAACTTTTACTTGTGTTGTAATTGAGGATTTCTTTATCCATTTTAAAACATTCGAGGCTTTCCTCTTTCATTAGTCTTAAGTAAGGGCTGATAAGTAATATTGTTTTTTCCTGTTTTATCAATGTTGAGTCATAGCTCCATTTCTCTAGGTGTGTTTGTAAATTTAAAACTTGGAGCTATTTTTTCATGAGTAGTTCGACTGCTTGCATGGGTTCATTTTCAGGTCTCACGATGGGTGTGCCGTCTTGATCATAGTCTTGGAATTCATCGTTGTGGAGGACAGTTTCTTCAAATTCTTGATCTATTTCTTGGTGGTTTCTTCTTGTCTATCAAGATCGAAATCACTGACTTCTATTTCATCCATTTGTTATATATTTTGTATAGCACTTTTTGGAATCCAAGAATTGTGTTTGTCGTCGTATCCCAACCACTTTACAAGCACGTTGTTGCCTTTCTTTTATAATATATTTTTTATTTTGTAAATGTCATCTTGCTCATCTATGGGGGACAGTTCTTGTTCGTAGAATTTACCAAGACTTGGTTCTTTTCTGTAATATGTTCCATCTCATACATGTTAGGATCACCTTGGAGTACTTTAACAGTTTTGAATATTTCTTCTGTGAAGTTTGCTTAGTATCCTTTTTCAAAATATTTTTATAGTTTGACATCATGACAGTGTCTCCGATTCTAAATTTAGGGAAAGGGTATTCCCCAGTCCAATGACCATATATGGTCAAACACACTTGATCTTGATTAGAATTGCCGACATCTGCAGGTTTCATAAGTTAGTTATTTTTCAACAAATTCTGATAGGAAAGCTGCCATCATGGAACGATTCCACTGAACTTTAAAGACTATGATGTGGAAATATTCTACTCCAGAGGAACCTACAAATGCGTGGATATTTTACAAGAACTTGTTAATAATTATAATCATACAAAGTATAGAAGTATTCTTCATGTTTTGTCTCTCACACCTATGTTGTAAAATTCTTTTCCATCATCAAACTGAACTACGTTGGGGTATTTCCCAAATGTTGTTTGAAAAAGTTCTAGTAAATTATTTACAGATTTTGTCATATTTTTGTATCTTTTCTATACACGGGGATCGAAAATGCATACCAGCTTAGGATTTCAACAGCTGTTAACATCCAATAGTATCCTTTATTTTGATTTTTAAGTTTACCCATGTCTACTACACCATTTGCATTTCATTTGCTAACTCAATAACATAAGTCTTTGAAGTTTTGTGTCTTTTTACGATTCATTTAAAATTTGTGTCAGTGTCTTGCACTTTGAGCCATTATTTGATTTGCACTCTAGTCATGAGTAGTCCTTCCTCCAACGCTTTGTAGTATAAATGTTCCGCAGACTGGTACCCTGTCTTAGGACTGTGGTATAAGCTATGCAATTCTTGTTCTTTTTTAAAATAGTTCATTTATTTTAATGAATGTATAGCTCTAACAACACAGATCTGGGGGAAAGTTCCCCAACGTTTTTGCGTACGTGGAACACAAGTTTGTTCCAATAACCATTATAAAGTGGGAGTTCACTTTTGATATTCTTGAAGTGTAAAACACTTCCGGTTAGAGTTTGCGTTGTTGTGATAGGAAGACTAGTAATTCTAGTAGACTTGCGTCCTTCCGTGTCGAAATTGTAATTTTTGTCCACCATGTCACAATCTATCTTAACATATCTTAACCTGAGTTCAATGTCCGCCTCATGTTTCTATTCAATCCACCTGTTTGTGGATATTGTTTGGTTCTCTCTAAACCGTATCAATTTCCCACATTTGTTTAAGTCAAGCTTCACGTTTTTTGAATAGATTGTTATTTTATTGTCAAGAGTCTTTTTCAGAGCCCTCTATATGAGAGAGTTGAGTCATCTATTGTTAACAAATCTTTTGAATTTAATCGTTTTTGGATAAAAAATGGTGGTAATCTATTGTTTTGCGATTGTATGCCGCCATTTTCGTTCCAACATGAAGACAATAGATGTCCTAACTCTCTCGCATAGAGGGCTCTGGTCTTTTTGATGGTGATATCTTCCTTTGATAACTTCAAGCAAAGTTCTTCAAACATCCAATAGCCATGATCAAATTTAATTTTTTGAGTTCCATGATGTAATCATTGTCCTTGGTGACATTTTTATAATTCAAACACGTTGAAGCTGTTTTTAGGAATATTTTTGCGTTCGAAATCATTCCTATAATTTTGTTAAGAAAGATTTCCTTGTGTGAACTCTCAATGAACACAGTGAGCTTGATCATTTATTTAAGTTCATTAATAAATGGGTATCACCAATGAAACATTAGATCCAAGATTGTACGAATATTTTAAAAAGTATTATGGGGAAAACTATGAAAAAGCTATGAAATTGATCAAGTCATGGAGCAAACCCGAAGCCATAAAAGAGTTTCTCAAAAAGGACCCAAGTACTAACTTAGATAAATTCGATTTTGTGGGGTCGAGTTTCTAAAGATCTCAAACTAACTAATCAGGTTTATTACAAAGCAAACAAAAATTACAGATATAAAACGAACGCTAAATGGAACAAATATCTCAGGTTGACACATCATCAATCAAGTGTTATGAGATCTAAGATGCTATGCGTCATTTGGAGTCCGGAGATTCAATTGTCCAACGGAACCATTCAAGGACTTGTTCTCAATAACGATGTTCAACTAAATATCAATGGATTTAAAATTTATGTGAAGGAACATGCAAGTTTTATATGTAATTTAAAAAAAACTCAATACAAAATGGAAAAACCCTACAGGTTCAGAAGATATCACAAAAGTAAATTCCACTATCACGAGGAGCCCTATTTTGCAAGTTTATTAGCTGCTTTTGTATTGAGTTATTTAGGAGAAATGAGCATTGAACATATTGAGTATGCACTGTAGTGTATTAACAGCAAATTAGAATTGTATAATTAATCTCCATTGTTATGTAAATCTTCACCGCTGTATATATAGAGCTGTTTGGTGAATAAAAGGGAATATTCATATGATCATTCTCCAGGAGTTAGAGCGACACAACATTGGCGATGAGAATGGCTGAAAATCTCCCGCCACCAAAACAGTTTAATACAGGTGCAGTAGATCAATATACAGAATTTTATTATTTTATGTCTTCTTATTTGTACGGATAGCAAAACGCTGCATCACAACTCATAGCCAGTATTTATTATATCTGTGAAACTCACAAGATGGTGATGGTGATGTAGTCTTCTGTCTTAAGATGAAACTCACAAGATGGCTGTCTTGTATACAGTTTTACCTGGCATAATTATAATAATCATAAATAAGATAATTAACATATCTTATTACATCTCCCTTTTTTTTTCTTTTATAATTTTCTTGGGGACCTATTCTAACTAACTTGATTATTCTAATTACAATTGAATTCTAACATTCTAATTACAGAGATAGTTACCTACAAAATTTCTTTTGAGTTTTTTTTTTTAGAATGTTCTACACCCTTACACGTTCTACATTAACATCTACTATTTACATGAATATAGAACTCTTGGCTTAACAACTCTACCATATCTAGTTACATAAGCTCTTGTTTTTGTGTGACTAGATGTTGCAGGTGCAGTGTCTTTGGAATTATCTTCTGACTGGCTTTGCAATTGCTGTGGTTGTGTGGGTTGTGTATTACATGTACCTATAGGCGACATACAAGACTTACCTGTTTCATTCCCAAATATTTGAACATCTCCCGCAGGGCTTTCAATACTAGGCTCGAAGACTTGAGATCTAGCAGATCTATAAATGAGTTGTTGCCGATTGCGGCGATATAAACCACCTTGAGAATTTACAATAAAGGACCTACCCCCAACCCTTTTAAAAACAGTACCCAGTCTCCACGTTTTATCTTTCTATTGTATTTGAATGTTTTGTCCTACTTCAAGTGAAGGTAACGTCTTTGCATCCCTATCATAGTATTCCTTTTCTTGGGCTTTTTTAGCCTTAAGCTTGGATCTTACCACAGAGTGATCAATAAACTTAGGTTTCAACTGTTGGGGGAGTACAGGAATAACTGATCTTAACACTCTTCCTTGTAATAACTCTGCAGGTGAATAACCTGTATCTAGAGGTGTAGATCGGTATTCCATGATACCTAACAACGGATCAAGCCTATCCAACCTAGCTTTCTCAAAGACTCGCTTGACAACCCGCACGTACTTCTCAGCTAACCCATTCAACGTGTTCAACACCCATTCAACGTTTTCCGCTAACCCATTCAACGTTTTGAACACAACGTGTTCAAAATTATATTTCCTAGCGAAATCTTTAAACTCCTGTGAAGAATATTGGGGCCCATTATCAGAGACGACCCTTCAGGAATACCATATCGCGCGAACATGGGTTTCATTTTGTTAATGACACTAACAGATTTAACACATTGCAATTGGGCTACTTCAAAGAAACGACTATAAGAGTCAACAACCAAAAGGAAATATTTCTTGTTCCATTCAAACATGTCAGTTGCTATAAACTGTCATGGCCTATCAGGTATTGGGTGATTAATCAATGGCTCTTTCTGATTCCAATGACTAAATCTGAGACATACTGGGCAGTGTGATATTAACTCAGTGAGATCATAAGACAATTTGGGCCAAAATAAAGTAGCACGTGCTCTCTTCAAACATTTCTCTATCCCCATATGTTCGGTATGTAATACGCCTAAGATTTCAGATCAAAGTGCTCTAGGAATTAAAATCTTTTCTCCTTTTAAGACAAGGTTATCTGCAACAGATAACTCCTCACGGAAGTTCCAGTATTTTGCAACTAAGGTGTTACACTGCTTCCTGCTCTCAGGCCAACCATTCAAGATAGTCCGCTTAAGCAATTGAAACTGTGTATCCCGATCAGTTTCTTGTCTAATTTCCCTTATCTTTCTGTCTGAAATCTGCAGATTAGACACTACTGCATGCACTCGAGCATTGACACTGCTCATAAATTCAGGACAGGTATCAGACAAGCAATTGCGCGACAAAGTATCAGCAACAGGAATTAGTTTGCCCGGAATGTATACTAAGTCTACATCATATTTCTGTAATTGAACCAACATCCTCTGTATTCGAGGAGGAGCAGCGTGCAGTGGTTTCTTACTTATTGGGATAAGTGGTTTGTGATCGGTCTCCACTTGAATCTGTCGCCATATATATAATGATGAAATTTTCTACACCCAAATATTATAGCATACATTTCCTTTTCAATTTGTGCGTAATTTGTCTCTGTTTGTGTAAGCGACTTAGACGCATACGCAACGGGTTTCCCCTCCTGCATTAAAACAGCACCTAGACCTGTTTTAGAAGCATCAACTTGCAATGTGACTGCTTTATGCTGATCATAATATGATAGCACAGGGCTATCAATCATAGTATTCTTGATCTTCTCAAAGGCATCTACCTGTGTCTGATCCCATTGTAATTCATTAGCATGTTGTGTACTTAGCTTACGCAAGGGGTTGGTAACTTCAGATAGATTTGGGGCAAACTTGGACAAATATGTGACCATACCCAAAAAGGTTTCAAGCTCACTCTTGACTGTGGGCAATTTCATTGACTGCACTGCCCTTACCTTATCGGGGTCAGGTTTCAGTCCCTTATCAGTCAAAAGATGACCGAAATATTTTACCTCTGTTACTCCTACTTCTAATTTATCTTTATTAAACTTAATCCCTTTCTCCTTAGCTCTAACCA
>JAODVM010383078.1:0-10758 GCA_025400095.1 Phenganax marumi
TTCCTATGATGTGTAGTCTTTTTAATGACTCTTAGTAGATGTTCAAATTTTACTATATATACGCCTCTAATTATTAGTGGTTATTTTCTCTTTGGATTGTATTGTTCCTTGTAAATATTTTATTGTAATTAATTACGCAATTCAGCCTTGGGGCTGCTATGTAATTCTGCTAATAAACTATCTATCTATCTATCTATGAATAAAAATTGAAAACAATGCAGCATTTCCTACTTTAAATTATAACAGAACACGACGAGAAGATTCAACACGCAAGTTACTGTACCTAACTACAGTTCGCGAAGGGAAACGCATTTCAAGTAGAAACACAAACGACTGTGACACCGCCATACTTCATTTTACACCAAACATGCGTAGATTGATAAATTTTAAAAATTCGATTGTGAAGGTCGGAAAAAATTTTTTGAACCATATTTCAAATTAAATCTTCATTTCGTCCTCTCTGAAGGTTGTAGATGGTTTTTAATCGATAGGGAAAAAAAGAAATTTTATTGAAAAGTCGAAGTGTCGGTGCAATCAGCGTAGCTGGCACCTGCGCTTTTCAAGCAAAAAAACCCTTTGTTTCCATTGATCAAAATATATCCAAGACCTTCACGGGATGGAAAATGACGATTTGGGTTGAAATACAATTCCAAAAAATTTTTTCCGACCCTATAAACTTAATTAACATCGTCCAAAGACTCAATAAACCTTCAGCAATCAGAACTTGGTGTATTCAAGACTAACTTTATACTTGTCAATGGTCATGAAATAACTAAAACATTATTGAACAAAAACTATATTATTTATTAGAAATTCCCAAGCTTTGCCTTTAGCTGTTTGGAAAATATGACTTAAAAGTATAGTGAAACAAGGAACCTTGTCATGCTTTTTTGATAAATATCTCGATGTTTTCTTCAGTGAAAAATGGCCTTATTTTTGGAAACGAAATTGAACGATTTAAATCTTTGATTCTCCATCACGTATTAGACAAAGCATTTTACATGTTTGGCTTTGAAACATACTTTTGAAAGTTAGCTTTGAATTTACGAAACTTGCAAATATGAAAATTTTTTATACTATGCATAACTATGCCTATCAAAGTGCTTTTGACTATTTCACTTTTCGGTAACTAAATGTCAGATGAGCATAGTTTTTCATGAACAACCTAAAAATATGCTCGGCTGATAATTATAATGTGCACCAAAAAATTTTCCCTTGCTCTTTCGTAGTAAAGGAACAGATGGGATAAGATTTCGATAAGTTTACTAATGCATGCGATGACTTTTCAATAATGAAATTGTTGATTGTACTCAAAAGAAAAAATCAGATGTCAAAAATCATTTTTGGTATATATAGCTATACACTAGTCTTTCTCATGAGAACCAGATTTTTTGTAACCCAGGAAAACGAGCTACTGCTCGGGCTGAAAAGAAGAAAATAAAAAGAAATTTAGTTGAAACTTAGACAAAACCTTTTCTTCAGCTTTTGGGTATAAAACACCAACTTAAAGTTCGAGACAAAGTTGAAGATGATACTCCTACCAATTTAAAAATATGTGCAAGGCGTACATGATAGCTACTAGCAAATCGAAATGCTGCGTTTTGTTAGCATGTGGAAACAAATTTGCATTTCGTAAACACAAGCGTTTTGTAGAATTTTGGCAAAGCAGCAGCAAAAAAATTATTCGATTTAATTATTTAATTGGGCACAGTACTCTGTCAGGTTAACACAGCATATCTCCAAAGATAAATCTAGGGCTTGAAAACACCAAGTTCCGCATGTCATGTCATCTGGGGTTTTTTTTTTACTGCTATTAAACTTATCAGAGTAACAACAAACACGTATTTCATACAAAGTGGAACCAACTGAACGAACTGAAGCTGATAAATTGTTATAGCAACTCGAGTATATTTACAAAGTCTTAATTTTCTCTTCGGCCGCATGTGAAGACTAGGCCTCAATAATATTAACCTGCCACACAAACTGGAAATTGTATCACTCAATACAATCTGCCAATATATATGCGGCAGGACTTCACTTGCGATAGTAACTTCTAGTTTTTAAATAATTCTCATGCTTATTTCACAGAGCGCTCAGTTTTCGTTGGTGAAGTGTTTAAAGCATACATTTCGAATCGATTTTCTTCACAAAGCCCACGCCCTGTCTGTGGTGAGCATATATAGGATGGGTAATTTTATTTTTTATTTTCTTTTTCGTTTATAACGTTTTTTTAGCCAGAAAGTGTGCAATGCCAGAGCGTGAGTCTTGAATGTGGGTGTGCGTAGGATTCGATTTAGGACTGAAGAAATTACAATTTTGAAGCAAGTTTGAACTTTGATAGCAGTGTAGCTAACACCGTTGTTTTTCAGTGGAAAAAAGTATCAGGACAACTTATTTCAATAGTGCGTTACACTTGTACCGTTATACTTTTATACAGGCAAAATTCAATTCTACAGAAGGATCAAAGTGAATCCACTCACCAGATTGTATGAATACGGCCTTTCTGTCTCGGACTTCCAACTCCACCTTTCACCTAAAGTATAACAATTATTTTACTCACTGCTTCATGACAATTGTAATTTCATCAGTTCGTGCGCTAACAACTGTCAGTCAACCTGACAGTCAAACTGTCAGTCAAACTGTCAACCTGTCAGTTCCTATTCTGGGATAAACTGCATAATAATTGACAATAATATACTTGCGCGTTCTACATGTAGATTAAGAACTTGCTTGTGGCTGGCGCTTTCAGCCACGCGTTTAACATAATTTCCGCAACACTGGTAACACGACACCGAGGCAAAGGTGAACAACGCCAAAACGAGGCAAATGCCACAACCCCAAATCTCGATTTCACCTGGCATCTGACCGCAACGTCACGATTAGGAAGCGTAATTAGGAAGTTAACCAATTTAGGAAATTAACCAAGGAAGTTAACCAAGGGATTAGGAAGTTAACCAAGGACTTAGTTGCGTTCGAGTAAGGAGTTCCTCGAACGTAACTAAGTCCTTGGTTAACTTGACAAAAATTTTGTTAGACTAAATCCTTGGTTAACTGGACAAAAATTTTGTTAGACTAAGTCCTTGTTATCATGTATATTCACTTTCCTCACCATTTCTACTTGAAGTGAGAGTACTTCTACCTTTGCACTTAGAAAGTACAAGTACTATTACTAATAGTACTATTAATAGTACTACTTTAATAGTACCACCAAGACTAGAATGCTTTGCACGGATTATCAGGTAATTACGCCTCCACACTGGCAAAGCATGTTGGTCTTAGTAGTTAAATATACTATGAAACGTCGTAGTGGATAAGGTCTATTGAAACTTTAACTAAAAGAACTGGGTAACTAGTTATTATTCATTAATTGAATAAAACGTAAATAGGACAATCACAACATATATAAAACTTGAAAACAATACAACGATTAATAAGATTTTTATAACTTTGCATGGCGCAAACAACAATATAAGTATCAGTTTGTGGATACACCACGTATATTTGTTATTGCAAAGCTTTCGGTCCGTTAACCCGGACCGAAAGCTTTGCAATACACGTGGTGTATCCACAAACTGATACTTATAATACAACAATTGTTTATTCAAATTATAGCAGAAAAGACAGGATGACAAGAAGACAGCATTTAACATCGTTAAAAATGTTTGTGCAAAACCACGATTATTCAACGTTCTCTGCTATAAATATTTATTGCTACGAGATTTAGTCGAAATTAAGCTTGTGACAATAAACTTTTATACGAGAGAACGCTTTAAGGGTTATTATTTAACATCGTTTTTAAAAACAAGTGAATAAAATAAGCTAAAATGAACACGTTTGTAGTTTGAAAAGAAGTCTTTTTTCAGAAGCTCGTTCTTATATGACAATTCACTGCACAAAAATTGTTCAAGTAGTTTCGACACATGTGAACAAACATTCAAACATAATATTACTACTTAAGACATTAATATCGTCAAAACACTCATTGGATCTTAAGTAATGAAAAGAACTTGGTGTGTTTACGACAATCTTGTGAATCGTCGTAAACAACTTAAACATTTATGAACAAAAATATGCTCTATATTAAAAGTACTTGAGCTTTGCCTTCGGTTGTCTTAAAAACAGGTAAGTATCGTAATACTGGAACAAGATGGGTTTTTGTCATTTTTTAAAACATAGCTACTTGAACATATTGTAATGGTCTCTTATCGAGTTTTCTGCCTCGGCCGAATACTTCGTGTAAGGACGATTTCTGGCTGGTCACATGAAACAATAGACAAGCGGTAAATGGCAACGCCCATGCAAAAAGTGGAAGAGAAGTTTATCGTTTGATTCTAATTGCGGTGAGGAGGGAGGAGGAAATTACGCAAAGGTACTCTACTCTGTTGACGCCCGCTGTTCACCTTTCAAGCTTTCCCGTCGTTCCACAGAAACGCCGCATCAAAGGCATATAAAGAAAGTGGAAAAAACCATTGAACAAAAAGGTCTGCACTGCTCGACATTGAAAGACAAGACCATGAAGAACGGACAATTTAGATGGAGAGCTAAATCCAGAATCGGTATTAGTAGAGTTGGGCGGTGTTGGTATGTCAATACCGGTTACGGTATTTTTAAAATACTGCGGTATACCGGTATACCGTTCGCATCGTTTAAGGAAATGTGTGATCTATAGTAAATGCAGTTTACACCCAATAACCCAAAGCAAAATCAAGAAAATTTTCTACTTTAACGATCGTTGTTTTCATATGATCTTCTGCGGTAGTAAAATTAATTTTTTTACTGATCCAAATTACGTCCTATTGAAACAAAGTTCTACTCTATATTCAATACCATATTTCGCGCGCGCATACATGGTTTGTTTTCCGTTCGTGAACTTTTCTTGTTGTTTAAATAAAAAGATATTATTATTATTATTATTTATTATTAAAATTTCTTTATACACGGTAAAATCATCAGTAATATTAACTGTATAACAACAACATGCATAACTAAGGAGAAAATCTAGACAACACTCAAATAACATATGTACAAGAAAAGAAAATACTGTTTTACATGATTGCCGTGTGGAAATCAGATATTCAAAAAACTTTATCAAGTTCGGATTTAAAATGCCGTAGACAGGCAATTTTCCGAACGTTTTCTGGAAGGTTATTCCATAAATGGGCCCCACTATAACTAAAACTACGCTTTAGGTAGTCTGTGCGAGGCATTGGCAAATCAACCAATCTGGTTGAATTTCTTAATCTGTAATCTGTGCTCCTTGGAACAATCTGTGCTCCTTGGACCGTATTTAAAATACGCCAATTTAATTGTTACATAACATTGAATGCTTATTAATCATTGCGACCATACCTTGAAAAGATTTTCCATGTCTTCTTGTGCGTCTGGAAGCAAGTCAACCTTTAAAACAGTAAATATCTCTCTCTGAGTCTGCTTAATAATAATAATAATAATAATAAATAATAATAATAATTCCCGTTTTTCTTTTAAAGGAAACAACTTTTGAGGAGATTTCTTCACTTAACAAGTGAAATCTTACTTAGTCTCGGCCCCATACCTGAAGCTTAGAGACTAAGTGCCTTTTGCAAAATGAGGGTTGTCCCAATAACCGTAATAATAATAATAATAACAACAATAATAATAATGAAAACTTTATTGATTTTTCTTCTAAAATAAATGAAATTGTAAGTCTCACTTAGCATACGGTAACTTACAATTTGCTACTTGAATATATAGTAAAATCTAGATAAAATTACAGTAAAATAAGATTGTTGGTATTACATACTAATAACATAAAATATCTGGATTTTCCCATTCCTTATTTCGTCAACAAAACATAAAGTACCTTGTTCAGATTGCTATCATCGTCATGCGTTTTATACAAAATTCTATCTGTTTCTTATCAAAAGCTAGTTCATCAAACATGTTTAAAAGGGATATACTTTCACTGTCAAAAACCATGAACATACCAGCGGTACTTCGCAATCATCATTATTGTATGCATTATTGAGAATTCTTGTGAAGTTGTTCTGAAAATATTTGACAGAATAACGGGAAGTTGAAACTATCCACTTTGCATTGCGTTTTTTTTTAAAGAAGTTTTCAAGTTTGATAGACCCGAGTTACATGTAAGGCGAAGACTATAACAAAAATGAGCTAATCTGCTATACCAACCATGGTATTGTTCAAATATACGATATGTTTTCTTAACGCTTTTCTTAACTGTTTCGGTACATTTGAGAAATTCAGCATGTTATGCAAATATCCTAAAAAAAAACTTCTATAAATTTCTTTGGACAGCAATTATTTTTCTCACTACATCGACGCAGTTCGCGGTTACAAGAGTGTACAATCTTTTGCCCGTCGGAAACAAATTTCTTCCTTGCGAAAGTTTGCATAAATTACAGGAGTAAATAGATCAAAAATAAGCACTGAGACGGTGCATAAGGATTTGCGATTTACGACAGAAATTATGAGAAATCACGCTTTTGCAACATAATAAAGCGTAAAACGAATGAAAAGACAAATAGAAACCAAAACTCCCGTTTTCCACAATTAGTAATTTAAACTTCTTGGTCATGCTCACGAAATCGAAAAAATGAAAAGAACTTGAAGCATCATAGTTCAATTTTCGTTGTCTATATAGCCCGTTCCCAGTCAAACAAATTTTATAATATTAAGCTTTAAAATCGCCATTCTAGTGTTACGCACGCACGCGTACACATACACGCACTTTTACAGACTGGATGACATACAGGTTTTGCTTCGCAAATCCCTATAAACTCTGGCTATAGAGCCTCTAATAAGACTCTAAAGCCACACCTCGTGCCGATTGCAAGCTATGATACCTGACATTTTTTGTGATGTAGTTGGCTCTCAGTTTTCAGCTATACTATAGGAAAATTTTTAAAAATTTGTATTAATCAAATATCAGTTACTTGTGTCATTGTCGTAACCCCTCGATGAAGGACAATCATGACATTCCGCGGTGAGGCAAACGTACATAACAAAACCACTTATGGCTGTCGCAAAAATTCCGAGCGTAATAAGAACAAGCAGGAACGTATTTTGCTCGCAACAATATTTCGGTGTGGTTTGCGGAGGAGGAGGAATGCGATTATGGCGCATCGTGTTGATCGCGCGAAGCCATGCATTAATTTCACGATGCGAAGTATTTTCCCTTCGAGAATTTGATCCAGGGTTTTTTCGCCAATTTCTAGACGACTGCGTCTTTCGCTTGCCGTCGTATCGCTTTTGTTCTTGACCATCGTCTGCTAGTAAATTCACCTGCGAAGAGGTTGAAAACGCATTCATGGTTAAATCCGCCGAGCGTGCACTGCTCTGTCTGACTAGTCTCATTTCCATTTGCGCATATTTTGTAAAAAAGCGCAAAGTATGTTAATTGATTAATTCTCGGCTTCGTGCCGTGCAGTGTAAGTAAGCTTCTTGTACTCAGTACTTGTACTTCAGTCTATGGTATTATCAACGCTCTCGTCGCTCTGCGCCAAGCAGTTTTTATCCATGAAGAAACCAAGAATAATGGAAGTACACAATCTTAGCATATTGATAAACAATAGTAACTTGATATGTCCAATCTTAAAGCTGTAAACATCTTGCTTATACTGAGCCTTTAATAGTTAAGACAGCGGAACTTCGATTTGGAGCATGCCTTTGCTTCCTAGGAAAACCTCATCCAAAAAAATAGGCACTAAGACAGTGCGTAAGGATTTGCGATTTAAGACAGAAATTTTAAGAAATCAAGTTTTTGCATAATCATAAAACGTAAAACGAACGAAAAGCCACAGAGAAACCATTTAGTAATTTGATCTTAAACTCTTTGATACTATCAAAAAATCGAAAAGCATGAAATGTAGTGGAAGCACCATAGTTCAATTTTCGTTGTATAGCCCGCTCCTTGTCAAACAAACTTGATAATATTTCGCTTTAAAAAACATTGTCACTGACATATCTAAAAGCAAACAGTCTTATTTCATGACTTCTAGTTGAGAACAAAAGCTAAAATGTAACTAAGCGCACAGAGCCTGGAGGTAAGCCGCCTCTCAATCAAAGGCGGTGACCATTGCGTGAGTCAAGCCAGTGTGCCAAGTGCGGCACAGCAGCAGGCGGATCTAATTTGCGAAGCGGAGGGCAAAACAGTGTTTTACTTCCGTGCTCCCTTTAGTGATAGAATAGGATACTGCTTTCCACCGAGTAACTCGGAGTGATAGGTGCAACTGGGTGGTCGGGCCATTCGGCGAGACTGCGACACAGGGATAGTGACCTGAATCCAAGTAATTGCAGTGTTTTCCATAGTATTTACGGAATATAGATAGATAGATAGATAGATAGATAGATAGATAGATAGATAGATAGATAGATAACTTTATTTAAAACACGCTTACAATGTCAGCCGAAGCTGGTTTCCACGATGGGCGTAACATGCCGCAAAATTTACAATGATATTATATAAACCTGAGAAAGACTTCCCACTTCCCACTTCCCTGAGAAGACTTCCCACTCATTGCACCTAACCATCCACACGGGTAAGTTATGTACTGCTGGTGTCAATGTTTGTTCAAAGCACTCCGATATATAATTTTATATATTTGGTTGAACTCAAAGAATAGTATTGTTTTCATCTTAGCTTATACCTGCTTACACAGTGTCACGTACAGAAGTAATGCAAAAGCTCAGCCTACATTTTCATGTAGTGACACATACACCGTCGCTTATATGTATGGTTAAACAGGCAATTTGTAGATACTACAGTACAGGCATAGCTAAAAGTTCAAGGAAATGATCGAAGATGCGGGTGGACATGTTTTATACAACAAATTCAAAGATTTTGGCCAAGTTTACAAAACCGTTTCTCCGACTTTATGTACTATAGCTGACATGAATGATGAATAAATATCTATTAGATGGATATTAAATTGCATCGTGTATATTTCAGAGTACACGTATAGCTCCTCATGTAGAAAGATTTGTGCTTGCATTGACAGTCGTATGCATTTTTTTTGTTCGTCGCCTTTGCTTGCCCATATTCACTTGCTTCACACTTCATGTTAAAGTAAACTTCACTCTGAAAAGAGATAAGAGGTTTAAAGCTAAAAAAATCATTGACATTTGTTGCGTCGTGCTCTTTTATTACTCCTCCGGCCATGTTGAACTTTGTCCTTGCATTGTGCAGGCCTACAAACGGTACTGATTATCAAAACATACTTTGGTAACCAATGGCTTCGATAACAACGCTCTCCCCTGAATAACTGAAATCGTTTCTGTGAAATTCTGGCATCCTCTGATCGTAAATCCTCGAGGTCCTTGTTTCCCTTGGGCTCCTTGTGGACCTGTTGGGCCCTGTGTTCCATTGTATCCACGAGGACCCTTCATTGTCCTCAGCTGGAAAAATGGTGTTCATGAGAAAGCATGCACTCATATACTGAGATAGCAACATAGTGTAGTTACATGTCCTCATTGTGCGGAAGCACATTATCATGTTACCAAGGTACACAAACATGGAATGTGCTAGCTTTAAATATTGACATAAGCAACACATATTGAAGAGTGATGATAAAAACTATTTAGCTCGGTTTTCATTGAATAGTCATCAGTGTCAACGAGCTCATTGCTAGTGATTGACATGCAAATCGACATCGTACTTAGTTTTTTACCTTTTCCCAAACAGAAGCGTTCATTTGTTGCATTTGCAATTTGCTTTTTTGCAACTAAAGGATTAAGCAAAAATAGCAACGTTAGAACCCTGCATAGAAGTATTGAAAAGAGAATTTGCGAAGCTCCTACTTTACTATTCAAGCAAACTTACTATAGATATCGTAAAATGTTTTGCCTCTAACATTTTTCTGTTAGTTTCATTGATAAACTACAAAAGGGAAGAATATATTCTCTTTAACAGGAGACATTTAGCAAAGATTTTATACACAGAACGTTATGGAACATTTTATGCAACGCTTTATGAGTGTCTGAGATTAATCGATTTTACCGTTTAAGCAATAAGCAGTGGGCGTTTTTCTAACTTACCCTTTCAGTAACAAGTCTAAATGTAGTAATTTTTTGCAGTGAATCTGTCACATTTGTCATGATTTTCTCCGTCAAAAAACCAAACTATAAAAACAATAATCAATATTGAGAAAAAGGAAATATAAGACAAATAAGTCGGGAATGACATGATTCACAAAAGCACTTTGTTTATGGCCATAATGGCATTCAATGCAATTTTTGAGTTCATACACAACCACAACAGCCCTTTGTACTGGCTTAATGAACTGAAATATAATATTACCTTCGTTGCCCAATTATTCTCTGCCTCCACCAAACGATTAACAGTTTTGTTTTCAAACTACGGACAAATTTGACGATTAAAAGTTGGAATGGATTAAAAAAATATACTGTTTAATAAAAGAAAGGACGAAATGCCCATTATGACCAATAAAAATCTTTTCATATAGACTAGCTAGTCTGTGAAATGTATTGAAATTACTTTTTCCAACAAGTAAATCAGGTCAGTTGTAGTTTCGTTCAAATGTCGAGTCACATTTTCTTGGATTTCGCGTCGCCATTCGTCAACCTAGTACGCAAGATCATTGTGAGAAAAGCTTTTAAGCTTGGCCTTAAAAGGCCATTTTCCATTACCGCCGTTTTGCCCGCGCGGGCGGAGCGGACAGTGTTAAACATGCTCTGTTGTGGATTCTCCGCTCTTGATCTCGCGTGCACGCGGAGAAAGTTGAATTACTTTTAACTTTC
>JAODVM010383188.1:0-10757 GCA_025400095.1 Phenganax marumi
AATATTACTCGAGTAATTTCCATATCTTTTCACACCCCCGTGCGAAAAGAAAACAGTCGCCATGATGCAAAATTCTATGGAGGTAACTAAACTACCATGATGCTTTGCTTTAGCGTATAGAGTCCATTCAAAGGTTTGCAGTATATTTTTAACAGCAAAAAGTTCAATTGTTTAATACTGTAACAAACCCAATTATAATCTTAACCAGAGAAAACTAAAACAGATAAAGTATGGGTTCAGAATGAGCTAGTCAAATAAATAACAGGTATGTCTGTGAAATCCATGCATTTCACTTTCTGTAAGCGTTTCTACAGCATAACAGGCAGCTAGCTTGAGGTTACCATGAACTAGTTCAAAAAGACTTCATTTGAAGAGGTTTTAATTTTATTGAAACAAATATCAGTTGGATTTAAAAGAGGTGAGTAGACAGGAGTACAAATTATGTTCATGCCCGCCTCCAAAAAAAAATCTTCCAAAACTTCACCCCCTTCAAAGTGATGGACAGCCAAGTTGTCCATAACAATCATGTCTCGAACTTCTAGTAGTGGGCAGAGTTGACATTTTCGTAGCATTTGCAGCTCGTTGGAGAAAAATACAAAAACTCTGCGGTGTCAATTTCTCCATCAATTAAATTGTAGTATTCCAGTCAATTCTATGAAACCAACATGTTCAAAGTGGTGCTAGGACACTCAGCTTTATGAATAACTTCTACACATCTTTTGCCAGCTAGGGTATGGCCATATCGGCTAGTTCCAACATTGGGAACTTTGATTCATGCTTTGTCAAAAAATTTTATCATTCTAACAACCTTTGAAATCAGATAATCAATAAATAATTGAGTGTACAGGATGTCATTAACTCTTTCTCTTGCAATGTCCCTTTTTTTTTTCTTGAGTACATTTTTCCTGATAATATAGAGGTATATCTTTGCCAGCATTCCTGACCTGCTCTAGCATTGTATAGATTTTATTACAAACAATTGAACCTTTCTTTCTTTTAAGTGTCTCTATCAGTTTCAGGGCTTCCACTTCTCAGGAAATTCTAAAATAAAAAGGATATTCTCAGGATAAAACAAAATCTCAGGAAATTCGTAAAAATCCATTCCCGAAATATTTTTTTGAAGTACTCAATATTTGCACTTTTTATTGTATCATTTTCTTACAAACTTGGTGGTGGAAAGTTTCTCCAATTAGGATTTTCGTGATTTACTGACCTTAAAATTTTTTTGGCTACGTTTTCACTTTTTCAGTATGACAGCCGTGCAGGATAACAAAAAAACCTCCACTCCCAGCTTTTTTAATCACATTTTTTCTGTCAACAACTAGAGAGCACTTTTCATAATTTATACATGTAAATTTATTGTGGTAATCTTTTGAAACATGCAAACTGTAGGACATTATCAGGAAATTTGGGGAAGAAATCAGGAAAAATCAGGAATTTCGATTATTGGTGTAGGAAATCTCAATCTGGGTTGTGGAAGCACTGATCAGTTTGAGATCATCATCAGATAATTTTGAACAAAAATCCCCCCATGCTTTAAGCTTCCAACATGGTATGTGTCACGAAATTGTTCAAATATTTTACTAACAGAATGAGAAGATATTTTAAAATTCCCAGCAGCATCCAGGAAATAACCGATTGCTCAGTTGCTGTTGAGAGAAAGCATACTTCTTATAGTAAACTTTCTCAAGTCACATAGCAAAATGCCTTTTTTATTTATGCACCCATGTTTGTTTAACCTGAAATCGATTGTGATTACAAAACATTTTATGAAGGTGCAACAGTATGGTTTTGACCACCAAACTATTCGTTTTTGCCACTCCCAGAAAGCGTTTGAGTGTCATGACAAAAGGTTTCAGAAGCCAAGCATATTAATCATAACTTTTTAAAACCTTGTCTTGGTGGCACTACTCAATTGAAACTCCTGCCCCAGGCATATATGGGGTTTTAATGGGTCTTTGTAGAGGAAATGGTGTATTTAAACAAGCTTAGCCGTTTTCCTACCGAGGGTATTAAGACAATGATAAACCCAGGATAAAATAGCCGAGACTTAACTCTCAGAGTGCAGGGCATGATAGCGGAGATTTAACTCGGTCTGGAAGCAAACAACGGATTACTGGAGATTTAAGCTATTTAACTTTGGCTCTAAGTTCTGACAAGTTGACAAGTTTTGGCATAAATCTTTGTTTTCGTTTCTTAATTTGACATTGATATTCAGTGGTATAGCTAGCTCATAATAATGGTCCCGCTGAATGTTGTGCCGAAGGCGCGACTCTCGCACTTTAGCGTGAGCATTTTAGGGGGTCTGTGGGTATTCTCCCCCAGGAAAATTTTGAAATCTATAACCTCAGACACAGCATTTCCAGTGATTTTGAGGGCGCAACGATATCACTAGACAAAGTTTTGTAGACGCGTATTTTGCCTTTGTAATGCAATACCGCTCTTTCATAAATGATCTCCCCTTATTCGTAATCGTCATATTCGAAGAAGGCTGTTCGTTTAATAACATTTTGTTCGCCAGTTGGTCGAACAGATAAAGGCTTTGTCAAATATTTACTATGCTGGCTTCATTAACTTCAATAGCAACAGGATTCGCCACCCTCGTTGAAGTGAGTGAATGTACATTAGCGAAATCACAAGTACAGCATGAAATATGAATATATCATAACATAAAAGACTCAAAGTCCTTGTGCTCACGCAGAAGCTTTGTGAGAAAGGTTAAATATTAAAAACCTCTGCCTTTATAAAATAGCGGGACTTCGCTGATGAAAACGGCCGTTCTTGGCATGCGCTGCATGAATTATCCAATCAAAAATGAGAACTTCATGTATAACACAGTATTAAATGTTCCGCCATATGAAATCGGCAGAACTCGGGACATTGATCACGCGAATCGCGTGAGTAAGCAATAAATGCGTGGATATTAGGTAATCTATACGATTCAGTTGCTAGGTGGCACAGCACTGGGCAGACTGCAAAATTGCATAAGATTTAAAAGATTAACGAATATAAAAGCACTGAAAAATGATGAGAATGAACATTTATGGATTCAGAATAAGCAACACTGTGATTTGAGGTTTGGTGCAAAACATTTTCTCATTTTTGTGGAAAGTTTTAGTCTCGCCGGGCAGGACGGCGGGACCGCTAGCTACGCCACTGTTGATATTGCTAAGCTCTAACTTTTCTTTTTTCAATTCACCAACAGCATTGTCTAATGTCAATAATGAGTAAGCTTTAAACTCTTGTATACTAGATATTTCATTGTTTATATCCTGAAATTTACGATTGAATGA
This sequence comes from Phenganax marumi, assembly GCA_025400095.1. Classification (NCBI taxonomy): domain Eukaryota; kingdom Metazoa; phylum Cnidaria; class Anthozoa; order Malacalcyonacea; family Clavulariidae; genus Phenganax; species Phenganax marumi. Next base: position 3,294 of record JAODVM010383188.1, read on the forward strand.
GCTGGCCAGACTCTCCATATTAGATTTTAGCTCCTGAATTTCTGAAGTAAGAGCACATATTGCTTCATTCAGATTATCACTGTTTAGGGTACTGTTTTGCTGTTCAGGGTATTGTTTTTGCAATCCGGTATGTAAATTACATGCTTGTGACTTGGGAATGAGATGTAAACCATTGGACTTTGAACTAACAGAATCCGCTCCAGCTTCGTCGCTTGATTTTGTATTGAAATATATAAGTTTTTCTTTAATTTCACTCGCCCTTTGTCCTTTTAGAGTGAAAGTTCCAGTTTTTTCATACCAGCATTTAGATACTTCGCTATTTTCAAATTGTTTACATTGATCTCTTGGTGTAGTCCATTTCCCTGACAGAAGTTGTAGCTGTTCAACAATGTAACAGACATCATCATAATTGCTAAGCCATTTTAGACTTTCTTTCTCCCTGATTAGTAATCTTCGATCATTCAAAGAAACGTCACTTGGGACTTCACTTTCTCCATAACATGTATTACTTGATTGCTGCAAAGGATTTTTTGTCCATTCCTGATCACAACTGCTTTCGGTGGTCGCCTGCTTGTCGTTAAGTTCGATAGTTTGAGACATGCAATTCTGCATTACAATTAATGTTCCTTCTGATTCAGGGCTATTTGACCCTGAAGATGTGATATCACTCTCAGAATCAGACATAGTTTTTGTTTGACAAGACAAAAAAAGAGTCTTGTCCAGGTGCAGGTGTCTATCTAAATTGACTTGCCTGTGATGCTAGTGAAGACTCCACTCTAACCAATCAAAAATTCTGGGCCTTAACACCAACAAACATTAGGGCCAGGAAATTGTTTGATAGAGTAACAACTGAAAGTCATATTTGTTACAGCCGTGAGTAAAAAGCATGATGATGACAAAATAAATGATACATGCATGCATTATTGTACAAATCGACATGTTTGTTCCCTCCCTGATGTACAGTATATATTGTAAAATGTACATATGAATGAACTGAATATACTGACTGGCTGGTTTCAGGCAGCAGGCAAAATGTCCTTCTCCTACTCCTACTCCTCTTTTGCTTGCTTGCTTTCAGGCATGCCCGCCGCTAAGGAAACGAGCAGCAGCCAGAAAGATGAACTAGTTGTGAAAAAAAATGCATTCATGTAGTTATAATAAATCGATAACTGCATACAGAATTCCAGATTCAGTTGCTAACAGACAAACGCACTATCGTTCACTTTCTCGCTCGCTTTAATCAAACGTATATACGTTTTTATGATTAAATATTTTTTGTTATTTATTTAGAAAGAATTCTTCCCTTCACTATAAAGCAGGGAAGAAGGGCCTTACTCAGATGTAGTGCAATATGGAGGCAACCCGTGACCAGGGTGAAGCAAGCTTCAATCCCATGGTCGAGGCACAAAAATAGTTTAATATATGAGTTAGGCATTGCCTAACATATCAGATATTAAGCTGTTAAGAACAGATTTTATTACCAATAAAAAAGGTACATGAAGTATTATGTACACTAACTATTTACTCAAAATTATGTCAAGTTGAGGGATCGAAATTAAGGGTATTAGATGTTCTATAAGGCAGAGTATATGATGTTCAAGATGTTGGTCAGAAAACGAAATGATGAAAGAAAAGGATGATAGGTTGGAAAACAGGTGATAGGAAGGGATTTGAGGAGGAAGAAAGATTGGGGAGAGTAAAAAAGGTGGTTTTTATGCACCAAAGTTACAATAAAGCATTTAGTTGCTTTAAATATTGTTTGTGGCTATGCAGTCTCTCTATGACCGTACTAATATTTTGATGTATAAGTAACAATAAATATTATTTAGAACTAATATGAAGTTTATTGTTCAACACCAGTGAGGTGTTCCACATAAATGTTTCTTGACATTTTGATGGCAGCAGCAGCACATAATTTGCGAAGCAGAGTTCTGTATCTCTGCGATATGCGTAGTTCATCAAGTATCTGTTCATTCCCATCGTACCAAGCAGCAAGAGCTCCTACTACAAACCCAAATACCTTAGGTCTTAAATTCTGAGAGGCGTAGAAGTCAATGAGGTAGTTGTATTTGTTGATTTTTCTGATAGCAGCATCTGATAAAGAGTTTTGGTTATTCTCAAAAGGGCATGTTATGTGAATTATTAACATGCTGTTTCCATCTTTAATAACCAAATCTGGACGATTATCATTTGGGGCACCAGGAATGGGTCGGTTGATTGACACCTCACCTTGATGAATAGCAGTAGATAGCCGATCTAAGATGTTGTTGTGTCTTTTGGTTATCCTAGTCATATTTGGAAGACAGTGATATGTTATTTGGGGTAAGGTTTGATTGTTTATAGTAGAGTGACAACGATGGCATTCTGGATCATTTTGAGGACTCCAACAATTTTTAACATCATTAGTTGGGAAAGCATTGGTTCATGCACAATGAATAAAGTGCCAGTCACAAATACGTAGGCCTGTTCCGTAAAAACACACCAGGAATTAGCGGATTGGAATTTGGAATCTTGCATACAATGAGCAACTTTACCTTGGTCTGGGAGGGATTTTAGTGTTTCAGCATGTCGTTTAGCACAAGCCTTGTGGAGGTAAGATGAAGCAATCTTATGTTTCACAAAAGAATTTCCATTTATGCACAGTTCAGGCTCATTAGTGGATGAGAGTATGGTTACGTTGAGAGACCTTGCAGCTATTCTACATCTAGACCACAGAGTATGACCATTTCCTGCGCTAGAATGATTTTTGAGGGCACCATGCATGGAACCTGACAAGAAATCTAGATCCAGTTCATCGTTCGTTGGATCTCTATGAAAGCATCTACACACCAATGATTGTAATTGGCCAAGAGCGATATTATGAACCAAATTGTCTATTGATGAGAGGATCTTAATTGTGTCAACTAATGTTTGAATGTGCATCTCCTTGAACAAGTCAAAGAAACCTAACCCACCAACAGAACGATCTGCAAAGAAGTACGAAGTCGCTGCTCTATTAGGGACATGACATATGGAACACAATACACTCAGTAGTTTATGTAGAATGGTATGTTGACAGATCTGATTGTGAAATCAGACAAGTTCTTAACGCATATGTCAGGCACGGTTGAATAAAAGTCCTAATGGCGTCACGTTTTTGCCAGGAAGCATGTAACGAATCATAGATTTTAACAAGGTCAATGATTAATCTATCTGTTATAGTACACATATCTGTTGGATCATAGAGAAGATCAATAGGGAGCCCAAGATATCTATAAGATTCTTCACGATGTAGTATGGGGATGAACGGTTGCTGAACTTAGAATGTATTGTTACTAACTCTGGATTGTTAATTTCCATTGCATGTCAAGGACAAAGAAGCACATTTTTTCAGGATGGAAAATCAAACCACGGACATTTGCTATGGAGGAGATTTCATGTAACAATGACTGTAATCTTTGTTTAGACTTACTTATTAAAACAATGTCATCAGCATACGCCAGAACCAAGATTAATTGATCATGAAGCTTGAACGGGGTGCTAGAGTTGTCGCAGCATGAAGACACAATTGTTCTAATTAGTAATTTGGATGTCAAATTTAATGATATGGGACTAATTGGACAGCATTGTTTAACGCCAGAGAGTATAGGAATAACATCTGTTTCATCAGTTGAAGAGGCTCTAATAACTGTTGTTGCATCAGTGTATATGTCTCTAATAAGTTCAATAAGTTCTAATGGGAAACTCATATGTTGAAGCTTGATGTAAATAGCATCATGGGATATACTACCAAAAGCATTCTTCAAGTCTAACCAAGCCATAACACAGTTTTTCTGATTCCTTTTACAGTCAGCAACAATAGCTTGTAGGGTGAAAGTATGTTCAAAACAACCCTCTGCTGATCAAGCACAGTTCTGTTGATCAGACATTAGATTATTTTTAATCGCAAAATTTGTTACTCTTGCAAAAAGAATGGCCATAAACAATTTGTAAATACAGGACATGAAACCAATTCGCCACATTAGCCCTGGAAACACGTGTAGTAGTCACGTGACAAATTTGTAAATATTGCGGACATTGAGTTTACAAGCAATATGGTAGCAAATAAGCATTGCTCGTGGGGAACGTGTAAAAATGATTCCAGATATCCCCAACTCTGGACACGAAATAAAAAAGGTGATCCTGTATATTTTCTGCGCTTTCCCGCTCCAAAAAGATCGCCTGAAAAACGAAAACGGTGGATAAAAGCGTGTCATAGGGGTGACAATTTTCGATGCAGCAAGGATAGCTACATATGTAGTCTTCACTTCGTAAATGAAAATGGACCAACCGAAGAGAATCCTGATCCAATATCCGCAATAGCTAGTCAGGAAAAGGTAACACAGATACGATCCATTTTATGCGTATTGGTGAATATTCATTATATTGAATATTGGTATGGTATTAAAATATAGGTGTCGCGTATTCAGCGAATTAAAAGGAAACCACCAAAGCCTCGTTTCTCTAGATGTTCTCCGGCAAAGAAGAGACGCACAGCTAAGATTGAAGCTGCACAGTCGTTGCTCCAACTTCATTCTTTATGCGTAGTTAAAAACAATGAAAAGGAAACAATGGCAGCTAATGCCCTTTTGGGCCTTGCATCTTATACAAATGCCAAACCTGGAAATAATTCTACCGACCAAGCACACGACCACGAAAATACATCTGAACAAACAGATGTCTTTGCTACAAAAAATAAAGAACTAAAAGAAGTTGCATCACAGGTATGTGAGCTCTTTTTATTGTGATTACCATTATCTCAAATTCGCTCAAACAAAATGTTTCATTAAATTGCATTGTTGCACTTATTATTTAAAAAGTTCCCATATCCCCACCTCTCTTCAGCTTAACACTATGTTACAGACAAACACAAATTTGGAAAGGAAAGTCTTCAAGTCTTCCACTTTCTTTGATCTCATTGTTTCAACATTCTAGACAAACATATCTTTGCAAGATATTGTGCAATACAGTGATACCATGTTAATGGATCCACCAACACTGAGACGGTATCTCTTTGTTTCAATGGTGCAGGACCCAGAACAGACTAGCCACTACACAGGTACTTATGTAGTATACATACAGTATATATGTTGTTACTGTGCAAGCTATGATATTGGGCCTTAAATCAGTTTTAATGTACAGTATGAATAAGACTAAAAGGAGATTTGGTATGTTTAAGGTTTATCGAAGGGGTGTCTTGATGCCCTTCATAAGTTTGTGAGAGAGAGGGGCAAAACCATCAGAATGTGGAATGGGTTGTCAAGGGTCAAGAGACAGAGGCAGAATTTTGAGGCCGAGATGTCAAAAAAGCACTCAAGGGTATTGAATTAACGTTTTTCAAGTATATTCAGGAGAGTTGATTTTTAAGATTTTGCAGAATTACTTACTCCAATACTTTGGAATTATTCTAGCAAAAGACAACCCAGTCAAAACTTACAATTAAAGAGCAGCTGATACTGACACTGGTTCGACTACGATGCTGCCCATCATTGTTTATGCTATCAATGTTGTTTGGCCTATCAACTGCTCTTGCTAGTAAAACATCAGTTACTTGGATTCTGTTTTTGCAAAAAGAATTGGACTTTCTACTCAAGTTTAGCACTCTGGACGAAATGGAAGGATTAAAACGACCCAAAGTGTATAGAAAGAGCAAATATGAGAAACTCAGAGCAATTATTGACTGCACTGAATTTTACATAGAAAAGCCTTCACTACCATCCAGCCAGCGCCGCACCTACAGTCAGTATAAGTCATACAATACATTTAAGCTCCTGATTTCACTTTCACCCATTTGCCACTTCAACTTTGTATCAAAGCTTTTTACTGGTTGTATCAGTGATAAAGAGATTGTTAGAGCAAGTGGTTTTCTGGAACTTATCAAGCCTGGTGACTATGTGATGGCAGATAAAGGGTTTAATATTCAGGATCTTTTAGCTGTTCACAATGTCCGCCTGTTAGCACCTCCTATTATGGCCAAGAATAATGTAACAGCTCGTGGATCAACAGCCACAAGAAGAGTAGCAAGAGGAAGGGTGCATGTTGAACGTATGATACGGAAACTAAAGTGCTACAGAATTTTGAAAGGAGTAATTACATTGACATTGAAAGGCTATGTCACATCAATTGTTAGAGTTTGTGCTGCTTTAGTCAACTTGCAGCCAAGCTTAATCAGGTTTGAGGCTGATCTCTGATATTATGGATCTGAAAAAAGGACATGCCAATGCCTCCTTGCGTATAGTCTGCACAATTTAGCATATTCAGCAGTGAACCAATCATGTTGATCCTTAAGATATGCCTCAGGATGTTTTTCATAATCAGGCAACTCCTTTAAAATAAAAATTTAGTGAGTTACGTATACTAAACATGTATGAACTACACAATGCTGAAAGCTAGTGCTGCTTAAAATTGTATAATGGCATTTAATTTTAAATAAATTGAGTTCTTACCTCCAGAAAATTTTTTAAAAACAGTGTTATGTAAAAACCACAGTCATTGCTTGATAATTGTTGCTGAGGAGCCTTGAAGTAATATCATACATGAAGATATTAACTAAATACCTCTGTATCTATTCATCATTATGGACATCAGTGAGCTCATGGACAACAATCATACATAAAGAAATTTTGTCCTACCATTAAGCAGTGGCAATATAAATTTTGGTGCTTTTGTCACTTTATATTTTGTGCACATATAATCGAGATATCTACAGAAATAAGATTGATAGTAGGTTAAAAAATAATAGATTTTCCACCTCAGTTATTTTTTAAGCTTCACCATGGTTAGTTTTCATAATCAATCATACTATACTATATATTAATTATGAAGATAGTCTTTTCATCCCAGTCGATTGAAATTACACTTGACAAAAAGGATGTAGTTGCATTATGTACAATAATCATATTTTAGATCTGAAGAGGAGCATGTGCTGTGTATTACACTCGTAATATCCTTCTACTACTTCAATTCACCTTTTCACAAGATTAAATTCAATTTGTCGCATTGAGCTGTCATGGGTTAAGAGTCAAGAATTAAAAAGTGCCTGTAAAAGATTCAATGTCAATACAGATATAAAATTTATTTCAAATAGAATGCAATAAAATGTTGAGAAATTAATAAACATACATACCAGGAAGTAATAACCACTAAGAACCAATGATTACTGGAAAAAAACAGACCATTTTATAATCAAATGATATAGGAAATATATGAAACACATTAGTTACAATCTGAACAAGTATTGATAGCAAAACAAACAAAAAGCAAAACTTCTCACAACAGGCATAATAATGAAATCATTCTCGTATTCTGCTACCTGAAAATACTTTAATGTAGCTTCAAACCTTTAAGTCCTGAAAATCAGAATGAACTCGATGCAGGCAATGCATTATCAAAAAATTATTATTTACCAGAACAATTACCTTGATGATTTAAACAATCCATCTTGTT
>JAODVM010383299.1:0-10757 GCA_025400095.1 Phenganax marumi
GTTGAAGCACGGAATTTCTTTAGCAGTGTTTTGACCATTTCTTTCAGATCTTGGATGATTTCCCGAGCGAACTTTTTCGGATCTGGTTTTTGGATGCGGACTTCGGCATTGTAGAGAGTTGGGTAGGAGTCTTTGCTCGCTACAACAGCTGCGATGGATGGTGTGGACATGTCCACCCCCTGATGAGTGACATCAGCACCTGGGCACATTAAAACAAGGTAAAAATTATTGTATGCAGTTAGATACAGTGTCGAACCTACTATCAGTTAACCATAATTAACAGGCAAGACTTTATGATTATAATTAACAGGTGTTAAGCAGAGCAAAATATATAAGTAAAGGAACATGGTCAGCACCAGTATGCATGTATATTCAATGAATTATTTCTGCTGATTGTCACACATGCAAACATAATAACTACATTAATGATATTTACCAAATATGATAACTGGACGTTTAAGAATGGGAGACTTCACTTCTCTATCGAGGGCAAACGTCGTCCCACCAAGCTTGGCATTTATCTTGAAACTGAGATTGACGAGCGTCTCTCTCTTTCGCCAGTCGGTGAAATCATTTGAAGCTTGCTCGACTTTTATACATTGTGTTGTTATTCCATGGACAACGTCACCACAATGCTTCACCTCTTCGTAGAAATCATCGCCAGCAACGGGCAGGATGACGACAATCAACTGTAGGTTGGGGTACTGTGCCTTGAGGTCACCAAACAGTTTCTCTGTCTGAGAAAATCCTCGCTCTGTTCGAACAAAACAAGGATTAGGATTCATAAGGAGCCCTTTTTCTCGTCCGACATCCACAAGACTTTCGATGAAAAAATCAATTCCACGATCGTCAAGATAATCAGGGCCTCTATATCTTCCAGGCTTCTTCCTCCTAATCTGAGGATCATCATTGATGTAAGATATCAATGCCCATTCTCTTAACTCCTTTGGATCAAGCATTCGTCTTGTAGTTTTCCAACTCCCATCGCGAGGGGTCTCTTTGGCTGGCCGATTGCCTGGGCCAAACATCAGAATTGGAGGTTCCAACACTCGTCCTTGTATAGTTGCCAATTCATTGTTAATGCTGATTTGAAAATCTCGGCAATATGGGTCTTCGTCGTAACGCAGTTTTTTGATCAATTCTTGGATCTTTTGCATACGGTCTGGTGCAGGTATGGCTGTATGTCGAATCATTTCTTGTGTTTGTTGTCCTGTCAACCTGCCTTGCTTCTTTTGATGTTCAACAACACGGCACAGTTCCATAGGAATCAAACTCTTTTTTTGCCCTATTTTTACGCAAGGGAGATCTGGATATTGCAAATTAAGTTTGTACTTATCTTTGAAGTAATTGAACACAGACACTTGTTTGCCTTCGCAATCAAACTTTTCATCTTTTGCTGATCGGCTTGACAGGCCAAAAGCTTTTTGTTTTCTTTTCATGTGAGTAGTTTCAACTTTCAAAGCTTTCATTTCTTTATCAAATTTCCGTCGTTGCTTTTCGTTTAAACTTCTTGGGTAATTTCGAAGGTCAAGGAATTCACACATCAGATCAATCACAGGTTGTGCTTTGTAGAATGCCGTAGAACACGTATCGACATTCAACATCATTTTCCATTGAGTAGGACGAATGCTAACAAATGTCCCATTCCAAATTTGAAGACCACCACCAAGGTCTTTCTCTTGGCCAGTTGGATAATCGAAAAAAGAAGAACGGACTTGAATTGTCCTCGTTTTAGGCATATGTTGTATGGCCACTTCAATTGCTTGCAAAGTATCATACGGAATTTCAGTATTTTTCCCTTCGAGTGCCTCATTCAAATGGTACATGCTAACCTTACCGACCCATTTTACTTCTACACTATACTCACGTTCTTTGCCGTTGTCGGTTGTGAAATTAATTGTGTACTTCTTGTTGTCCATGCCCTGAATTCTAGTGCGACAATACATATTCTTGCCATTTCTATCATACACCAGCTTCGGACCACGCGGGTTTTCTTTTTCGTAGATTTTCACAACCTCTTTGATAATTCTAGGAGCTTCAGAATTTGTATATCCTTCTCCAGGTTTCATCCCTTTTGCTCGAATTTCTGTGTCATAATGGTGAATATCTTCAGCGGGTAATTTGACACGTAAGAAGTTGGCTCGAAGCGTTATAGGTCGGCCAGATCTACCCCCTTTATCTGGTCGTCGTGGAGGTTTGAGGACGGCTTTATCCGAACGCAGCGGGCCACCGGTTGGTTGTAATGGAGTATCAGGTTTCGCTGCCCCTCGGGTAGGTTGTGGTTTGGGTTGTGATGGTGGGGGACCACTTTTAGATTCTGTTTTAGAAGGTTCACTGGAAGGTTGAGTTTTGCTGTCGCTTGGGAGAGGTGGGGTTTGAGCTTGTTTTGTTGCCACATCTTTGCGAGTTTCACCTTCAGGGTGTTCCTTTGGTTTACTAGGGCCAGCACCATCTGTTGTATCTGGCTGTTGCTTAGGTTCTTGCTTCCTTTGCTGTTGTCTTCGAGGCTGTTTCTTTTGTTGTTGTTTTGGTTCATAAGTTGGGGGCTGTTGCTCAGGTGAAGCTGCTGAAGCTGCAGCTTCATCTTGCTGTTCACGCTGGCGGAGCTCACCTACGGCACTTTCGCTTTGACGTTGTTGTTGCTGAGGTTGCTGCTGATGTTGTTGGCCACCCCGGCCTCTACCACGACCTCTTTTGCCTCGGCCACCACGGCCTCTCCCCCTTCTTCCCCCTTGCCCACGATCACTCATTTCACATTAACCCTCTACGGAAAAACCAGGGAAGTATTCCTAGTTATTCCCTTCCGTGAACAACGAATAATTGCGTTTCTCCTTGTGATGTTGTAACGGGCAATATTTTCCTGGAACTAACCGATCATTCGGAGAAATACAACTAAGATTGCATCATAAATATGACAATTACAAACACTTCTCAAAAATTTCCGATTTATGCATCGTTTCAACGAAAATCTCGCGCGGTATGTCGCTTTTATCCTTTTTAAAATTGGTCTTGAACATAAACCACGTTAAATATTATGATATTTTCACCATTAAAAATCAGAAAATGGAAAATTGGAAAATTGCTCAGCTTTCGTTTTCAATGTTTACATATTTTGAGCGCCTGTTCGCAGGAGATATGTTTTTAAGATTTATTTCTTTATCAAAATTATTATATAAATCTGTTGAATGCGCTATTTCTCCGCGGCTTGATAATAATGAAGTAATTTTAATTATTAATCTATAAAAAACGAAAAAGAAACACAGAAATTCAGCTACAAAAGTTACAAAAGTTGTTTTCGTTCTGGGCAGACGCGGGCACGAAGGCTGGATCGGCCATCTTGAATAATTTAAATGAAAAAAAAACCAACAAGAAACGTCAAAAAACGCAAAGAAAACGCTCAGCCTACTGATTTTAAACATTTACGAGTTAAAGCTTTATTGTTTTATAATGTACAGTCTTTATATGCTTAAAAATGTGCTGAAACGGGCATAATTTTTTAAGAAAAATTTGAAAAACGAATGGCAAACAGTTTGACTTCCGCTATCGTCAGCAAGTTCCAAGAAGTCATGTTCTTAGTATTCTGGCAAAAGACAACGTTTTTGAGGTTAGCGAATGAAATTCGATGAATAAGACGTCTCATAAACTGTTTTGCGAAGACTTTTAATGGTAGAACTTATAAATTTGTAGTTTAAGGAAAAAGACAGTCGTAGTTATATTTTAAAATGTCAGGGGAGCCGGAAGCTAGTAAGAAAAGTGGGAAAGGGCGTCATAGACGCCGTGGTAGAGGACGAGGTCGAGGTAATGAACCACAGCAAGGTGACAGTCGCCCTGGCGGGCTACACCAGCCTAGAGAAGAAACAAGTGGTGCAGCAGCTTTGCCTGTCAGTCAACCAATGCAAGCTGAACAGGAACAAGCGGGACCCTCTGTAGAACAAGCTTCAGGAGGCTTGCAAGTGCAGCAAAGAGCACAGACCCCCAAGAAGCATCGGCAAAGAAAAAAGCAGGGTACAGGACAGCGTGGTGAAGGTGCCCAAGAACCGCAGCCTCCATCCGGGCAGCAACATGAATCCCAACAGTCGCAATCCATTCAACAGCCAAAGTCTGTGCAACCCAAAGCTGCTGAGCAACCCACATCTCCTGAACAGCCTAAGTCCCCTCAGCAGCCTAAAACCCATCCGCCTAAGTTTCCCCAACAACCCAAACACGAACAAGCTAAATCTGCCTCACATCCTGCTTTTCAACAACAAAGTAGTAGTCCATCAGAAAGCCCACAAGCAGCAGCCCCTCAACAAGCGCCAAAACAAACTCAAAGGAAACAAGCCTCGAAAAAGCAAGATCGTACTGATGGAGGATTTCCAAGTAAACCTGCAGAAGGGCAACCAAAAGCTGCCCCAGTGGCTGCTCCCCAAACGTCCAAACCACAACCATCCAAGACAGCTCCTCCCAGCCAACCAGCTGGTAAGCAACAACGGCAAGCAGCTCAGACCGAAGTTGCTATGCAGCAGCCGCCTACTACCCCGCCGCGATCTGAAAAAGCCGAGATACGGCCACCTCACCGACCTGATGGAGGTGGCAGAGCTGGTCGACCTATCAGGCTCCGAGTCAACTTCCTACCTGTAAAGTTGCCGACAAATGATATCCATCACTACGACACTGATATAAAAGCCAAGGGTAAGAAGAGTGGAGAAGGTTACCCAAAATCTGAAGCCTCTAAGATCATCCATGCTATTGTCCAACAATATGAGGCAGCCAATCCACATGGTCCTAAACTGGTATATGACAAAGACGGAAAGAATGTGTATTGCCGTACGCCAATTCCGGGTATTGAAAAAGACAAGCGGGAATTCAATATAAAGTTCACTACTGATAATGGTAGGGAGCGCGAATATGTTGTTACCATCCAATGGGCTAGTAAAGTTAGTCTTTATGATCTTAATGAAGCTCTCGAAGGCAAGATGACGGAAATACCAAGAGATACATTGCAAGCTGTTCAGACTGTTCTCAGATTTTTGCCGTCCATGACGAGTATCCCTGTTGGGCCATCGTTTTTCAGTTTCCCGGATGGGCACGAGAAGGACCTTGGTCATGGGCTTCAAATATGGAACGGGCGCTTTGTAAGCATTCGTCCGACCCAGTGGAAAATGATGCTGAATGTAGATATTAATGCTACCGCTTTCTACAGAACACAACCTGTGCTTCATTTTATGTGTGACTACCTTGAACTCCACCAGATTCCAGCAAGGTTAAACAAGGGCCAGGCTAGCTTGTTTCGGAAGGAAATGAAAACCATCAAGATTGAGACAACCCATGTTAAGAGAAAACAAAGAGTGTCCGGTGTATCCGCCAAGTCGGCAAGGGACGAGAGATTCCCGTTGGAAGATGGAACGATGGTCAGTGTTTTTGAATATTTCAAGTCGCAATATGGTATTACTTTGAAGTACCCCGACCTGCCATGCTTGAAGATTGGTCAGACTCAGAAAGGTAGTCTTCTTCCAATAGAGCTATGTAACATTGTGGAGGGCCAGCGAAGGCAAGGAAGACTGACGGCTGACCAAACGCGAGAGATGATTCGACACACCGCTCTTCCTGCTCCACAACGTCTGCAAGAAATCGAGAAGGTAATTAGAAGTTCCAAGTTTGATGAAGACCGTTATTGCCAAGATTTTGGTATTAAAGTTGGTAATGAGATGGCATCGATTAAAGGTCGCGTTCTAGATCCCCCATTGTTGAGTTATGGTCCGGCTGATCAACCGCGTAAAGAGAAACCAAAAGATGGCGTTTGGGACATGAAGCAAAAGCCAATGTATGAACCGAAGGAGTTGAATGAATGGGCTATCGTTTCGTACGAAAACCCAAGATTCCTTGATGAACGAGCCATGGACACGTTTATCAACAAACTTGTTACAGCTGGCAAAGAAAAGCAGCTTCGTATTCACCCATCTCCATGCCGGCGAGCAATACAACGTGGGTATGAAGGTATTGGACATCTCTTTGGTCAGCTTCACAAAGATTACCCTAACCTTCAACTTGTCATCATTATTTTCCCTGGAAAAGGTAGCACTGATGAATACTACGAAGAGGTAAAGCACTATGGGGATGTTGTCTATGGTATCAGAACCCAGTGTCTAAAAGCAAACACGGCAACGCGTAAAGCAGACATGCAGACTATGGCCAACATCTGTCTGAAGATCAACGCCAAACTCGGTGGAACGACCTCCATCATTGAAAAAGGTATCCGATCACCGATTCTCAAGCGACCAGTCATTATTTTTGGCGCTGATGTCACCCATCCCTCGCCACGTGACGACACCACACCTTCGATCGCTGCTGTCGTGGCCAGCATGGATCCACATCCCAACATCTATAGCGCCGAGGTACGGGTTCAAAGACATCGCCAGGAGATGATTGCTGAGTTGAAAGAGATGGTTGTAATCTTGCTGAAAAAATTCCGGGAGTCTACTAAAGTTGCACCGGAGAAGATTATATTCTATAGAGATGGTGTGAGCGAAGGGCAATTTCGAGATGTCTTGATCTATGAACTACAAGCCTTTCAACAAGCTTGCCGTGAGCTTCATCCGAATTATAAACCCCAGATAACCTTCATTGTCGTTCAGAAGCGTCACCATGCTCGATTTTTTGCTGAAGACCCGAGAGATCAACGAGGAAAGAGCAAAAATATTCCGGCGGGGACGGTCGTTGATACCCAAGTATGTCATCCGTTTGAGTTCGACTGGTATCTCTGCAGTCACGCTGGTATCCAAGGTACCAGTAAACCAGCTCACTACCACGTGCTGTACGATGACAGTAATTTCAAGTCTGACGAGCTGCAGATCTTGACAAACCAGTTATGCCACACCTATGTCCGATGTGCGAGGGCTGTGTCTATCCCCGCGCCGGCGTACTACGCTCATCACGTGGCATTCAGAGCACGCTACCATTTGAAGGAAGTCGATCGAGGGAGTAGTGAAGGGAGCACAGCTTCTGGAGGTGAAGGCGTAACACTTTCTCAGGAAGAAATGGTTCGTGCTGTTAAGATCAATGACAAACTGAGTTCTTCCATGTACTTTGCGTAAACATACAACTCCGTTGCGTTTCGTTCGTATGACATTTTCCAAAGAAACTACGGGGGTATATATCACTTGCGAATATTGCTGGAAATTTTCGCGGTGAGATAGTTAATTTTAGACATGAACGTTCGATCAAACGATTTGTAGTGTTTAGTGCCTAGTTAAGAATATGGAATATTTATGTAAAGCAATCGTAATCATTAGAGTTTGATTTTTTCGCAAAGAAATTTTTAATAATATACAGACAATACAAGTGATTTGAATATGGTTTGGTATAAGACCACCCTAAGTCCGAGCTGAGAATCGAACCAGCAACCTCAGTGGTGAAAGGCGCAAGTCCTAGCGATTGCGCCACCGAAGCCCCAATATCCGACGGTCAATAGACTGCTTGTCATATCAACAGGAATAAGAATGTAATTGTATTTCTAATATAGTACGAGTAATATTTTGACAACATCTTTGATACTTTAGTCAGGTCCAGTTATTGGTATAGAGTTCAGTGTGATCGTCCTCAATCTTTCTAAGAGTTCACGCGGTACAGTAGAGCTCAAGTGCAACAACTACAATTTTGAATGTTTATGCAAGCAAAGTGTTTTGGTGTTTTGTAACGTTTTACATTTGGTTTATTTTTCGTTGTATTCAGCTGTTCTACTTCAACTTTTTTCTGTCTATTCGTGACCCAGTGAAGACCTAAAGATGTCCTTGATATTGCAAACGAATAATGGAGAGTAAGAGCTTTCTTTTTGTGTAAAAAAAACTTGTTCCCTTGTATGCATGTGATGAGCTTGATTTTCCCTTTTGAATACCCCATAGTACCAGTATTGCGTTGAAATTTAGCTGTAAGTGGATAGCGTATTTGCATTAGTTGATTATTAACGCAAGGAAGCTTATTGTGTAGTTTGAAGTAGCGTTTTGGGGCCAAATTTCAGTGAACATTAAACTTCAACAACTCTGATAAGTTATGTAACGTGTTGTCGAACAAACTTTTGTTGCTACGGATAAATGAAAGCTGAGAGGCTTCAGAAAAACGATAACGAAGGTATAGCACAGTTGCATTCCAAACAAGAGAGGTGTGAATGAAATTTTTTAATGAGAAATTGTGCTGACAAAATTTCACCCTGACAAGTAAAATTGTCTGGCTTTAAAGTGAATATAAGTAGGGTGCATTGTCAGACTGTGAGTTAACCAAAGAAATTGGTAGATAGTCTTGTTAAATGATTTAGTCATTTCAGTAGCAAGAGTCTTGCCCTTAATAGTAAATCAAATGGTTTTGGTCAGAGTAAGATTGTATGGTAGCTGCATGGATAGAAACTTTATTTAAGCATGCTAGCCTCATCAGCATTTATAAGCTGATTTCCACGAGGGTTGTCACACAATTAAGTTCATAGTTACAACTTAAAACACTATTTACAAAAAATAATTTAGTACGTACCTATGGCACAAAATCTTCCACTAGCTTGCACCTTGAAGCACGTAATTACAGCTAGTTAGTGAGTTAGCATCATCGTTTTACGAACCAGTTTTTCAAGAAGTGCAGTGAGTTGTCTTGCGACATGGGAAAATTTGCACTGGCCATATTGAAGATTATTTTAGATGGGATACTACTTTATGTAACTTACTATATTGTAATATTGAGTGACCATGCTTGAGTGATTCGAAACAGAAATATTGATTGCCATTCAGTTCACAAAGAACTAATTGGCCAAATTATTGAAGGTTCTCAAGTTTGGCACTTAAAAGTGAATTGAATACATTTTTATTACGTCAACGGACAGCACATAGTCTTAAAAATAAAATGCTAATTTGTTGGGGATAGAAGTGTTTGTAATATGTCTGATGGTAAGACACTTGTACATTTAGGATCACATAGGCAGAAATCAAAGACGAGAAGTTTTAAGCCACCAAAAACATCTGAACAGGTTGGTTCTGCAAATATTGTAAAGTGACACTAAGTGGCCATATGCCTTATTTCGTTGTTTCTGCGATGATTAACACCAGACGATCTTATATTTGTTTGGCCTAAGCTCTTGTTACTTTGTGAGTTATACAAAACCATCTGTCAGCTAGTGATTATAAGTTCTCTTGGTAACTCATTAAGTGTATCTGCATGGACGAGTAAAATCATGTAGTGCCAGACAAACTTGTAAGTGGGGGGGCATTTGGATGCAGTGCCACTTGATGTGTTATCGTTTTGATGCAAATCGCCTCAGAGTGCCTCACTTCGTATATACATATTGCTGTGTCTCGTGTTAAGATTCTTTAGTGCCAAGCGTTCTGTGAGGCAAGAGTTTTACTAATTGATCACTCAGTACTTTATCACTGGTTTTCTTTGCAGTCTGGTAAAGATATTGCTTCTGCAGCTTACGATGAATATCTATGGTTGCTGCAAAAAAGAAATAGGTAAGCGATTAAAAATTGCAGGAACTTTAGTCACACTCCAAGGAAAGAAAACATCACTACAAATAAGGATTCAATTTCATTTTGTCATCATTAGGAATAAAGTCAAAAAGTTGAAATGAAAATCTTTCCATTTCCAGTAGAACTATTGTTAGGAGATTAAAATATACAATATTGAATTCGAAGCAATGTGGTGTCTATTACTAGATTAAGATTCTTGTAGTTTCGCATGGCGAAACCAACAATATCAGTATTCGTTTGAGGGTACCCCATGTATATATTGATTATTGCAACTCTATCATTGCAATAATACATATATACATGGTGTACCCTCAAACGAATACTGATATTATTTCTAGATTGTTGCTACCTTTCACAAGCAACTGTTAACTGCAAATGTTTTTTCATGTTTATTTACATTTGAAAGTTGTTTGAAACATGCATGTTTGAATGAGGGAAATAGCATTTTTAACCAGGTTACGCCCATTTTCTGTCAAAACATGCTACCTGCACACTTCAATTGTGAACAAACATGAAAGAACATTTGCAGTTAACAGTTGCTTGTGAGAAAGGTAGTAGAAACTTTTGTAAAATATTAACATTTTGGTGCAGACTTTTGAAGCGACTCAAAACGAAAAATGAACAGGAAGTCGAATTGGAGAGGAAGGAGCAAGGTTTCTCGGTGTATATAAATGGTGCAAATAAAGAATTTTCAAATCTTCCAGTAGCAAGAAGAACCAAAACTGCAGATGGTAAACACACCTTTGTGTAAAACAGCAAAGTTTGCTACTTACATATTGTTTCACACTACTAGTACCAGACAACTTCCTTGACTTGTTGCAATAATTTATCTTTGCACTGAATGGTTTGAAAAATTACAATGAACTAGGCAGAAATTTAGATTATCTTTACAACTTTTTTATGTTATAGAGCATTTTTCATCCAGAAAAGTATCTACGAATCAATTTCAATTGGATGAAAAATTGAAGTAAGCTTGCTTTCAAAGTGGTCTTAAGTCAAAATCATGTGGTGTTGAATTAAAGCGTTTCTCTTTGTTTTGATAGTGAGACAAGTAGAGCCAAGAGTGCTCCAACTAAGCTGACTAGAAAAGAATGGAAACCAGTGAGTGCCTATATATCTTTTTTTGTTAACCTTGAACTCTCTCAGCCCAAGTAGTAGAAGTAGTAGTAGTAAAAACTTTATTTAAAATCACACGCCAGCCTCGTCAACTAACCCCACGAGGGGCGTGTGGTTAACGTATTAAAACACATACAATTATGTATATCATGGTAT
>JAODVM010383410.1:0-10757 GCA_025400095.1 Phenganax marumi
TGCGCTTCCTTCTTAACTCCGAACATACCGTTAAATAATCTCTTCCCCTGAAACTCGAACACCTCAGAGATGGGGATCCAGTCACAAACGCCCCTACTCACCAAGGTGTGGGCGATCGACAGCTTGTCAGTGTCCAACATGTGCAGTTTCGCCTCAAACTTGTAACCCCCAAAAAGGTCAGAGTACCTCTTCAAACGCTCAGGGGACCTCAACCAAGATGCACTTCCCTCAGAAAGATACTCCAAAATGTCAATCTTTCCTCCGAAGCCAAAAGGGGGAAGAGCAGGTTCCATTTGGGGGAGAGTCAACCTCTGTGCTACCTCAACCTCTTCCCCGGTGTAACTTACCTGGGTTTTCCTCAGCTCAAGCTTGCAATCATTTTCAAGCCAACGAAGGTCCTGGCGCGGTTCAAGACTTCGCTTGAGCGTCGGCCTCAACTGCTCGATGGCACTACGCTGCAAAGCGGTTGTCTCGCCAGCTGTGAGCACCTCCCGGTGCCCCGCCAGCAAGTTGCATCCGGCGGAAGTGCAGAGCAGCCATGCTTCCTCGCCTCTCTCTTCGTCCTCAAGGCTCGACCGCGCATCGGGCTTCAAATCCACCCTGCGCTCAAGATGCGGAGAAAGACCTGCTACGAAGTCCGACAACGACTGATGCTTCAAACGTGTCACCAATCCAGCGAACTGCATCGCAGGGATGGGGATGAGCGAACGAGAGGGATGCTTACGACCACTCTCAGCCCGCCACTTCACGGCTCCAAGTCCCAACAAGGTCCAACAGGACTTTTTCATGATTTCCCTGAGAAATTTAGCAGGCCCCTTTTTAGTAGTAAGAGAGCCCGAGATCATGATGTTTCCCGAGACCCACCGCAACTGTCCTTAGTCTGCAAGACCATCAGATCTACTGCCGTCCTTTTGTCGTCGATATGGGCCGCCACATTCGTAGACTTGCTCAAGTTGTCAAACAATGCTCGTGAGTCCGTGGCAGCAACAAAAGGTGTCTTGCTGACTTGTTGTTGCCAATTGTGCCTTTGGTTTCGGCCCACATGAATCTCAACCAATAAGATGCACCAACTCCTTGAATCATCGCCTGAGCCAGCTTCTGCTGCCAAAGTATTAACCGCGCATCTTTTGAGCTTGTAGCTCTTCCATCCTAGTATGGAGATTGGTTGTGGTGTTTGTTCAGTTTCAAGGTCTTGGTGGTAGGCAAAAACGATATGTCCTCCTTGACTATGGGTGCGTCCAACTTGAAGGAACTTTTCGTGGATCTCAATCTTGGTCTTGGAGGTCTTCTTGATGAAGGTTGTATGTCCTTTCCACATGCTATCTCCATGTCTTCGAACATCCTGTCTTCGATTCCAGGTATCTTCAAAGAGTTCACCGTCTATCCATGTCGCTCTTTCAACTTCAAGATCATGTAGTTGTGGACCTCCTGGAGCGGCTCCGGGATGAAAAAGGACATGTCTTGGTTGAACATGATGTCTTATCCATAGTTCTCCTCTTTCTTCCCAAAAGTCTTGGCTCTTCTCCTCCAGTTCTTGGCATGGAGAGTTTCCCCAACTAGCGTCTGATGCCGATCCGATGCGAAGTTTGTCGAACTCTACGGGCATGATGGTGATTCCTGAATCGATCTCCATTGTTGCCTCTCTTGCTAAGGCATTGGCTTCCAGCAAATCTCTGACATAGGGCCTAGGCATGCATTGTTGAAGTATGCATACTCGTCCCATCAAGTCTGGCCTGGTTTCCTTGGCCAGCCATGCTAGTGAGCCCAATAGGGCTCGAAGAGCGGAGACTTCTTGGTCGGTGCACAGGTTGTATTTCTGTGTTTTCCGCTCCTTGGTGATGTCCATCGTCTTAATCTTTTCCTTGACGTACATGTTCTGATGGACCTTGATATATCCGTCGGGGAGGCACTTGATCTCCTTACCAACAAATCTTCCATCTCCTTTGGCGAATTTTCCTAACTTGTAGTGTTGTTGGATCCATTTCATCTTCTTCCAATGCTCTTCTCCTCCTCCATGGAGTAGATCATCTGTTGCCACTCCAATGATTCCCAGGAGCTTTCTTTCTTGATTTCCATCTCGAGCTGGATGTTCTGATTCCTCGAATAAGAAGAAGAGGCATGGATCTGCTTGAGATTGTTCATATCCCAAGTTCACTAGAGTTCGTTGAAGATGTTTGTACCATTGATAGGGCCCATCTAACAGTCCGTAGCAGTGTTTTTTTAGTCGTAGTAATTGGCGACTTTGTACTCCCGGTAGTCCTTCTGGAGGAAGTTCGGCATAAAGCAACCTGGATATCTCATCTCCGCTGTGAAAAGCCTGGGTGAAGTCCAAGTATCCAGGTTCCCATTTTCGGGAGCAGATCGCCTGTAGGACCAGTAGGACTGTTTCTGGTGCCACTTGTGGAGTTGCTGCGTCAAGCCATTCTGAGTCAGGTTCACTGAAGCCTTTCATCACGTGTCGAGCTTTTGCTTTGAAACCACCGTGTTCATCTTCTCGAAGTAGCAGCTCCTCGTTTTGAATGGCTTCGACTTCATCTGGTTCAATTCTCTTTTCAACCAGGACGTATCTGGATTGTAGGATGTTGTGTCCTGCTCGACGGATCTCTTCTGATTCCTCTGGTGAAATAATCTCATATGCTCCCGTGGAGATGTTGTTGTTGACTTCCTCCTGAATCGCCTTGAGGAATTTCTCTCGTGCAGCGCATAGGAGGTCCTTCAACTTTATCTCATGGGAACCTTTTTGCTTTCGAATTTCAGGCACCAAAGTCTGAAACATGACCTCCATCCAATCGGTGCGTTGTCTTTTGTTGTTTCCTGGCCCTTCAGCTTCATCTTGTTCTTCTTCCATTCTTCGCACTTGTCCTCTAATTCTTTCGTTTTCATCTTCATGTCTTGCCTTCTTCTCCTGCCTTTGTTCATGATCATCTTCTCCTTGTCTCTTGTTGAGCTTTGACTCTTGTTCTCCTTCCAGTTCTTGGTCTATGTGTCGTCGATCTTCCGGTGGAGTAGTATCCATCCCGCCTGAGGTGGGTTGTTCCTCTTTTGGCTGCTCAATGTCCCATGGAAATGGGGTAGAGTCCAAGTAGAACTCTGTTCTTCCTTTCCATGCTCTCTCTTGTACTTGTTCCTCATTTCTCCAGTCGTCAACGATCTCCTTGCTCTGGCCATCCTCGAAGTACATGGTTGTTCTTCGAATATTGTTCAGCTTGTTATAGTCCACGGGGCAGTCCTCTACGTCCGTGGGCTTAAAGAGCGACTTTCGGAGATTCGCGTGGAATCTTAGAAGAATGCCCTTCTGTTCGTTCCACATCCATTCATCCTCCTCAGGTCTGGCTTCCACTTCCTTGATGGGTGTTTTCCCTTCGATCTTGTATCGAGGTTTCTTCATTCCTTCGTCCTCAAATGGCATTTCATTTTCTAGTTCTTGATCTAGTTCTTCACTCTTGTACTCCTTAGTGAGGTCGATGTAGCCTGCCTTTGGTTCTTCCGACATGATGTGTCTCAGATTTGAAAGACCTTCCATCCATGAAGAGAGCGAGTGATGTTCGTCTTCACTTGCATGTCGGAGTTGTTCGGGTGCAGCTTTGACGATATGTCGACGGAAGTTGATCCATATCGCTCCGGGTGGTGATGTGAGTACCACTTTTGCTGGCCAGCTCGTCTCCAAAAGTATACTGTCTGTCCAACCTCATATTCCGGAACATCTCGACGTCCGGCATGGAGTGAGTTGGTCAAAGCTTGCTGGCACTCTACTTCGTGAAATGCTTTTGCTGCGGCCAGTCTCATCGTTTGGGATCTCTGCAATTGAAGATCTCCTCTCGTGGCCCAGTTTCTTTCCTTCTGCTCTTCATTGGTGAGGAATTGTAGACCACCTGGCATCTTTGGTGTATAGCCCAACAGTCTCTGTGCTGGTGAAAAACCCGATCGATTCGACAGACGGTTTACCGTCATGTTGACAATGTCGATGAGATCTCGCCATTCCGACTCTGTTTGTGTGGCATAGGTCTCCATTGTTTTGATCAAGATCTCCTTGAAGGTCTTACCAGCTCTTTCCGTGATGGATCGCTGTGTTGGCATTTCTAGTGCACTAGGTTCCACGATGGTGTCGTCAAGTTCAGCTCCGTCTTGAAAGGCTGAACAGAACTCCTTTCCGAGATCTGTAAAGAGGCGTTGAGGTACCCCCATGAAGCGAACCCACTCCAAATAGGCTCTTCTAGTGTCCGGTGCGGTGTGGCTTCGCAATGGGATCACCATTTGAAATCGAGTTGACCAGCAAACGATGTTCAGTGCCATTCTTCTCTTTTTGCCGGGTGTTGGTAACCAAATGGTATCCACTCCAATCGTGTGGTTTGGAGGTAACTCTTTTGGGGGTGCGGCAGCTCTAGGTGGTCGCACTAGTTGATGTTGTTGGCACGTTGCACATACCAAATTTTTTGCATAGTCGATCGCTTTCTTGGAGGCGTTGGCGTTCTTCAAGATCCTTGCCAATCGATCATTTCCTGGATGTCCGAGACCTTCATGAGCTCTTCTGACCAGTTGCTCTGTGGTGAATGGTCGCTCTCGAGGTAGATATGTTTTCTCTCTTTGCGATTCATTCTCTTCTTGCTTTTCTTCTCCTTCTTCTGGTAGGGCGTGCACTTCATGTTCCATGACATGGGTGAACCATGCCCATTTTCTCTGCCAATTGATTTCTCGATCTTCTAGCTCTCGGCAATCATGGGTCCCCAGCCATCGGATCTCTAGGTTGTTTGCCTTCTCGTCTTCCTTGATGGACCGTGCATATCCTCTTAGAATGGCTTGGACCAAGCCTTCTGGATATCTTTGAGCTTGTCGCGCGCGGCTCTCACCATGGCATTGTCCAAGAACAGGTACATGTTGATGGGCTCCATCACATCGTTTCTTCAGTTGCTCGGCAATCTCCTGCCGATTAGTGACCCAGCCGGTTCTCTTCTGCATAGGTTCCCCATTTGCATCATGTAGTCCATATTGGCATTGATCACAGGTGCTCAAAATACTGTCTTCATGTTGTAGGATCTTCTGTAGGGCTCGTTCTGTCCATGCTCTTGAGGTCAGCGGCTGTTCTAGTAGGAAGGCACCTCCGTACTCCATGATCAGAGTGATGATTTCACATGCAAAGTTCAGCAGAACTCGGGCTTCCCGCAATCGACGACGGAAGTCCTTCTTCATCACATTCATGTTCTGCATGATGCTGAACAAAGTGCATGGCGGTGAAATCACTGTCAAGCCTGGTCGTAGTTCCTGGATGAACTTCTTTACTCTATCTCTTTCTCGTGGATCAAGAAGTTCGTCTCCAAGTTCTAGGTCAAATGCTGCCGATGCAATGAGTCCTGATCGGTGGCATTGCGGAGCAAAGCGCTTCGGGTTGAAAATCTCGACAACTGTCTTTGGGGATCCCTTAATCATTCTAGCATAGTGTTGGTGGACCCGCGTGTTGGACTTGATGCGCTCTAAGTTTTTCTCTATGGCACAAAGTGGTTCATCCTCTCTCAGAAGCGTCATAATCTCCATCATGTAGTTCTCTGCCATCTTCAAGGAGGCTTCCATCGCTTTCCGATTCTTTTCCCCAAGTTCTCGCCAAGGTCCCAGGCTCATCATTTCTTGTTTCCTCCAGTTCGTTGTTTTTCTTTCTCCTTCTTCCACTTCTGGTACTCGAGGAACTCCGCGAACTCGGTCTGGTCCTTCTGCTGATCTTCTCCTGGTTCCATCGATGGGGATTCGATCTCCTTCTTGATGGATGTTATCTCTGATTCCGATTTCCTCTCCGATTTCAGAGTCTTGCCGCACTGAAGACACTTCTCCACCGTGACAAAGGCATTGGTTCCTCGCTTGGATGTACGAGTATGCTTGCATTTCTCCATGTCGATCTCCTCCAACTCCTCTGGCTCCTTCTTGTTCGTCTTCTTCTTGATGTCCTGTGGAAATGCCTTCGGTAGTGGAGCCTTTGTCATCAGTTCGGGTGGCGTGCTTGGCGTCACAGATGTTGCTCGATAGCTGGAGGGACTTTTCTCTTCGGAGGCTGTTGGTGGTGTTTGGCTGACCGGAGAAATCGATCTGTTGGCTTCTGAGATCGTCCTGCTCTGTCCCGGGCGGAGTGCTCTCGGCCAAAGACTGAAGGCCTTGTTCCACCCATGAGGCTTGATCTGCTCCCACCCTTGATCCTCCATGTCGGTCACCTCGACATCGGTGTCGTCCATCGTTCCCATGTAGATTCTCTCCCCCATCAGCGACAAGGCCAATTCGGTCAGGCGGAGGATCACAAAAAGCATGCGAGCCACTAGTCTTGCCCAAATGCTGTCGTACTTGTTTTCCTCGATGCGGCTGCGCTTCATGGCAGTGGTTATAGTCGGGATCACTGAGCTGGAGTCCGTGCTTGGGCTTTTGGGTTCGCATCTTGAACCATGGGGAGCATCATTTCCGATTTTCAGCACCTCGAACTCGGCCGAATCGTTCCGCAACTGTTCATGTAGTTGGTGTAACCGGTCAGTTTGATCCTTCGTGAATTGGTTGAGGGGAACTCGTAGTGCTCCTGTTGGACCGAGGTGGCAATCAACCCCAAACCCAAATCGTCGAAGAAACAATCGTAGTCCTTTTTGAGGATCGAGATAAAGAACCGACCGACAATGAAGTAGGAAGGGCAGTGAAATAAGAAACGGTGCCTTCTTGGATTCCCCTTCTTGAAAGATTGCTGGCCTCAAAACGCTACCTTTTGTGCCCAGACTCGTCGGGATGGATGCCAAATGTGACGTGGATGTAGTTCCATTCACCGACCGAAACCGATGTTCTTGAGGTATTCGTCCAACTCCCAGATTTTGTGGTAGTTGTCGGGCGAGACGGTAGAGCGTTTCTTCTCCGACGGCCATGCGTTGACATCCGGTGTCAATGGTTGCACATCCATCATCATGGTTGGTTCCTTCAAGGTTTGATGTTGAGCTTGTCCGACGACGATGTGACGAGGTCCTGCGGTGGTCACTTGGCTTATCATGATTCTCGGTTGCTCTCCCCCGCAAATCAGAATCACCCCTAACAAACAAAACCTCATGACTAACTTTCCCGATATCCCCCCCAATAGCAGCGCATTGGACCTTATATCGGGATTGAGACATGTTCATATCTCCAGCTACACCGTGGGAGCTGGTCACCACTTCAAAAAGGTCGTCTTGCGATCCACCCTCGGGCTCAGCTGGGCTTGAACTCGTTGATGGTTTGGCCACCGACGGAGGCATCAACGGTGTTGTCACCGCATCCTTCTCGACGTCGGAAGATTCTGGCCATCCCTCAGGTCCATCATAGTTCTCCACTAAGTGACGATATTGTTCACCATAGATTTCTCTCTCGTCTCTTTCATCTGGATCCGTGAGAAGGAACAGCTTCTCGTCGTTGAAGTTCTTCATGTCTGTCTCCCCAGCCTCGGGGAGTACTTCAAGATGTCCACAGAAATAGGCTTCTGCAGTCGGATCCTTCGGCATCGCCTCCATGTAGTAGGTCTCCTTGACGTTGGTCTTTCCTCGACCCTTGCCTTCTGGACATTCTCGATGCCAATGACCGATTTTCTTGCAGATTGCACAT
Source organism: Phenganax marumi (assembly GCA_025400095.1). Taxonomy (NCBI): domain Eukaryota; kingdom Metazoa; phylum Cnidaria; class Anthozoa; order Malacalcyonacea; family Clavulariidae; genus Phenganax; species Phenganax marumi. The sequence goes on from JAODVM010383410.1 coordinate 7,588, forward strand.
CTACTGTTCTGCTTCAAGTGGTCGATCATCTTCCCTTTTCCTCCTTTTCCCTTGTCTTTTCCTGAGCCTTTCCAGCCGCCGAAGCCCCTGGCGAGTTCTTTGGCTTTCTTCAGCTTCAGGCTTTGGCTGAATGTGCGTTTCTGGTACATGGTGTTCAAGATCTCCTTGACCTCATGTTCATCTAGTACCTCTTCTTCTGCGTCATTTCCATCCTCTCCCAGGTCACCGTCCTCCTCTTCATTCAACTCTTCCAGGACGGCCTCGAGAATCTCGTCCTCGTCGTGGTAGTCCAGGTTCTCATCCGCATTGAGGTGGTGCACCGAGGTAGTCGAAGAAGTCCCGGCGGTAGCTTTGCTCTTGTTTTTCATGACCTCAATGCCAACCTCTTTCGCCATCAGCTTTGTCTCATGTTTTCGAAGCCATTCTTTCACATCCTTGGTGGCGATGCTGCCTCGTGTGAAATTCATCATATTCTTGATGTCCTGGTCCCCCAAATTCAAGGCGTTGATGAGCAGGAATCCTTTGTAAGCATCTGGGAGGACCACTTGGTGTGTGGCCACTCGTCTCATGGCCTCTTCCCATCTGTTGAAGAACACTCGATGACCTTCCGTTCGATCTCGTCGGATATGGTAGGTCACCTTGGCCAACGAACTCAACAGATCCTCCTCCTTGTCTTCTCCGAAGTTCTCTGGCTGATCCATCGCGGCTAACAGGCGATGCCCTCCTTGTTCATCTCGAAGCCATTCCATGTCCTTGGCCCAATGTTTGAACGTGTGGAAGGCCACTCCTGAAAGACCTTGGAGAATCAGAGGACCCTGAGAGGTCTTTCTTACTTTTGTTGTCGCCAGCCATAATCTGGCTTTGATCAACCAGTCCTGGAATGGCGTGGAGTCGCCATCCCATTCAGGCGGTTTCGCCGACGAGCCACCGCCTTTCCACTCATCATCTTCCTCACCACGTCCTCGTCCGCGGTCTCGTTCTCGAGCACGGCGTCGACGTTCTTGCACGAACTCTCGAAACTCATCACTGTCAAACTCGTCAGACATCCCGGCTCCTGCCGGGGAAAACTCCTGGCCTCGCACCCGAGACCTTGCTGATCCCGCAGCCGCGGGTTCACCTTCAACTCCATCACTACCATCACTTCTTGGCACAGGAGGTGTGCCGACGTTCGCCATGGCTCTACACGCGTAACCCTGGAGCTTGGTGCTCCGCTACCACTGTGGATAGCATGGCAGAGCGGTCATTTTGCCGCAGAACACAGGGTCCTCTTGCCCAGCTTGATGTGGAACGCGAACGGTACACTTCTCGATTGTGACGTGTTTTGGTCAAAGGAGTCCGATGCCTGATTCACATCGCTCCTAAAGTTTGTTGACCAAAAACGTCCACTTTTGGAGCTCTTTGGCCCCAAATTCAAATAGGGTCCAACACGCGTTTCTCATTGTTTTTCTTAAGAAGGTAGAGGGGCCCTTTTTAGTAAGAGAGTCCGAAATCATGATTTCGCCTGGAACCCACCGGACCTGTCCTTTTGTAGCCATCATGTCGTTCTTCAAGATCGTCAGGTCGATGGCAGTTCTTTTGTCCTCGATGTGGGCCGCCACATTCTTTGACTTGCTCAGGTTGTCGAACAAGGATCTGGAGTCAGTTACGGTGATGAAAGGTGTTTTGCTGATCTGTTCTTGCCAGTTCAGCAGGTCCATTCGAAGTCCTTTGATTTCAGACCAAAGGAACCGCATCCAATAGGATGCTCCAACTCCTTGAACCATAGCTTGGGCTTCAGCAGCTAGAGTGTTTACCGTACATCTCTTCAATTTGTAGCTCTTCCAACTCAATATTGAGATTGGTTGGGGTGATTGTTCAACTTCAAGTGCCTTGTCGTAGGCATAGATGATGTGCCCGCCTTGGCTGTGAGTGCGGCCAACCTGAAGAAACTTTTCATGAATCTCGATCTTGTTTTTCTTTCCCCTCTTTTTCATGAAAACGGTGTGACCTTTCCATTCTGCTTCTCCATGTTTTCGGAAGTCTTCTCGTCTGTTCCAGGTGTCTTCAAAGAGTTCACCATCTACCCAGGTTGCTCTTTCAGCCTCTAGGTCATGGAGTTGGGGTCCATTGGGGTCAGCCCCAGGATGAAATAGTAAGTGTCGAGGTTGGACATGATGGCGAATCCAAAGATCACCTCGTTCTTCCCAAAAATCTTTGCTCTTCTCTTCAAGTTCCTTGCATGGTGAGTTGCCCCAACTTGCGTCGGAGGCTGATCCAATTCGAAGATCCCTTCTATCGATGGGGGTGATCACGATTCCGGCATCGATTTCCTTTTCCGCTTCTTGCGCCAATGCGTTTGCTTCGATCAAGTCCCGGATGTATGGCCGAGGCATGCATTGCTGTAAGATGCAGACACGTCCCATCAGGTCGGGTCTTGTCTCTTTGGCCAGCCAAGCTAATGATCCGAGCAACGCTCGGAGTGCTGAGATTTCATCTTCGCTGCAGAGATTGTATTTTTCTTTCTTTCGATCTTTTGTAATGTTCACTGTATGAATCTTCTCCTTGACATACATGGCTTGATGCACTTTGATGCGACCATCTTTGAGACATTGGATCTCTTTTCCAACGAATCGTCCATCTCCTTGAGTGAACTTGCCGAGCTTGTAGTGTTGTTGAATCCAACGCATGTTCGACCAGTGTTTGTTTCCTCCGCCATGTAGTAGGTCGTCCGTGGCCACTCCCACAATTCCTTCTATTGTCCTGGCTTCTCCTCCATCTCGATCTGGTCGTTCAGGTTCTTTAAAAAGTAGAAATAGGCAAGGATCTGCTTGAGATTGCTCATAGCCCAAATCCTTCAGGACACGTTGAAGGTGTAAATACCATTGATAAGGTCCGTCCAAAAGCCCATAGCAGTGCTTCTTCAATTTAAGCAACTGTCTTCTATCGACCCCTGGAATTCCTTCAGCTGGAAGCTCTGCAAATAGAAGCCTCGAGATTTCGTCGCCGCTGTGGAAGGCCTGTGTGAAATCCAAGTATCCTGGGATCCATCGGCATGAGCAAATGGTCTGGAGGATGAGTAGGACCGTTTCTGGTGCTACTTGTGGAGTAGCAGCTTCAAGCCATTCTGAGTCCGGTTCACTGAAGCCCTTCATGACATGTCTCGCCTTCGCTTTGAACCCTCCATGTTCATC